>JAODAL010012809.1:0-93855 GCA_025379985.1 Phyllomedusa bahiana
TTTTTTAATACTGAAAATTACAGTTACCCCCCCCACCACCCCCCCCAAATCTTTAATGGTTTGGGGACTAGAGTAATAGAATATCTACTTAGACATAGAAAATGTCTGGGTGAAAGTACTTGTGTTCTATTGTCCTTCAATGTTTATTAAACTGTGCAAGTTTGTCTCCAATCAATTTTTCCATTCCCAAGGATGACATAAAATAAGGAACAAAGCCCCTCAAACCAATAAACTGTCAACATACTATGAGCGCATCTTTGTACTGTGAATTTTTAGAATTTTTGTTACACAGTGCGTTTTAGAACTTCTGATTATATATCTACCTATTATTATAAGTGAACAGCACTAGCATTCAAACAGAATTTAAAAATGAGTTTTTTTCTTACTTAAAAGCCTTATAAATCCTTATATTCCTTATATTTTGCAGCACACCTTCTTTTTATCCTTATTTACATTTTTAAGCCGTCACCCACCAATTATATAACATAAAAAAATAAAGAAGGAGAGGGGCAAATTTGATTCTTACGAAGTGGAATTCGTTTAGAATTCAGGAAAACTTTGGGGTACTTTGGGTAGTTTGGGGTACTTCGCGTGATAAAATGGCTGCAAGCACATGGCGTTACATGGGGCAAAAAACTCTGGAGAAAAAAGGCAAGCCTACATGTATGGGCAGAATGAACCAAAGAGACCCGGGATTCGGACTCACCGACTATATAACGGGGCCGAGGGGGGAGTCAACCCCCACTGTACTGTTGGAAGGTGCTGCCCGGCTGCTTAGATACTCTTACAAAAGAACTCTTTTTTAAATACGGATTTTTGGGGGGGTTTCAAGCTTTCGAGACGCTTCCTTAACTTTCTAATTCTGTTTTTGGGGGTATTGGAACTGAAGCCAGTGGCCCAATGCAGTTCCCAATACATTTTAATGTACCCCTGCTCAAGCCAAATTGAAAATAAAGGGGGTTACTAAGCCATTTCCTTTTTGATTCATTTAAAAAAACCCGCGTTTTTACAACCCAAAAATACCACTTCTTTTTTGGTTCTAAATTCTTTTGCGCAATTTTACAGCCAGGGTTAAATTTTAACGTTTTTCTCCCTGTTGTGGTCACTAAAAAAACCGTCTTTTTCACCGCCAAAAAAGCAATTTTGCCGTAGCTAATTCATATCCAAAGGTTTTAAGCCTGTTTGTGCTTTTTACATTCAGAAAAATCACAGTGTTTTTAAACACATATACAAGTAATTTTTCCCTGTACCATAATTCATACCAAGGTTAATTACAAGTTTTTTCCTTGTTGTGTACCTAAAAACACGCCATTGAAACCCGCACAAAGCGGGAATTTTTGGTTGCTTATTTTTTTTGGGCAATTTAGATCCGGGGGGTTAATTAAGTTTTTGTTCTGCTGTTAGGTAAATAAAAAAAACCTTTTTTTTCACCGCCAAAAAGAAATTTGCAAATTATATAAAGGTTAATTAACCCCTGTTTGCTTTTACATTCAGAAAAAATACACAGTTTTTTTAAACGCCACAAAAAAACAAGCAAATTTTTTCCTGGCCATTTGTGGAGCGAAATTTATACCCAAAGGGGTTACCCAAGCTTGTTACTGGGTTTTTTTGGGAGTCAAATACGGGTTTTGTGTATTTATCATATAAGATATCTTCTCAAACAGTGTCTGCACATTAAAACAAACAGTATGTCAACAGAGAGGGGGCAGGCTCTTCATCCGGGGTGGCGGGCACAAACTTTCCCCTGGGCGGGCCCAGGTCGCACAAAGCAAGGGACTTTGCAGCGGGGTCACTCGGGGAGACCACAACCGCCGTTCATCTAGCGCCGTTGCTGACCACAAACCCCAAAGGGTTCTTGTTGGGTTTACTAGCTATCCCCTTCCTCCCAGATACACTGACAACCCCCCGCCAAAGTTGGGGGGGAACCCAGACACAACTCTTTGTTGGAAGGCCTGGAGGGGTCCAGCACCCCCACCTTCCCCAAAACCCCCCCTCTGTCCCATTCGGTTCTCTCAGCCAGAGATCTACTATGTGGTCTGGCTCAGCGCCACTATATACGGGGGATGAACAATTTGAGGAGGGCAGTCAGCAGCTACTTGGCACGAAGAAATGGGGCCAATATCCCCTACTTCTCGCAGTAGGCGGCAAAGTATAGATGTGGAGAGTGGCATGGGAGGTCATGTTGTGAGGGATCAGCCTCTGCTTACCAAGACCGGTGATGAGGACAGCAGTGATGCTGAAACACAAATAGATGATTGGGAGTCGGGTGAGGCAAGGGCTTCATCATCGTCGGGATGAGGGCGTCAGCTTGCGCGTCAGGCAGTGGCGCAGCCAGCAAGTGGGTTGTGTGGCCGTGAGTCACAGGAAAAGCAGCAGTGGGGGAGGCGGGAGCCAAGCGGCCACCCGGGTAAAAAAACCCGCTTCGCAAAGGGCCAAGAAAGTAGCGGTACAGGGGCTCAGCGAGGCAGCGGCGGTAGTAGTCACTCAGTGCGGAGCGTTGCCGGTAAAATCAGGTACTCGGCGGTGTCGCAGTTCTTTGCTAAGACACCGGAGGAGCCGAATATGGGTATATGTAAAAAAGGAAGCGTGGCCATGGAGCAAAAGGGTTTGGGACCACGGCCCTTCGTCACACAACATGCACTTCACCATCCGGGGCCTGGGAGAAAAGTGGCTCCGATGTTTGGTGGTCCATCCTGCCGCCGCAGCAGCGCCCAGTGGCACGCAAAAGCAATTGCAGCCAGTCAAGGCTCCACCAAACCTCTGCAGAAGGGAGCCGTTTCTCTTTGCCATCATCTCCCGGTCCAGATGCTTTCCCGCTCATCGCTTACTCATGGTGCCAGCAGTCGTTCAGCGAGGCGATTGGGAAAGAGACAACAGTAAAGCGTCCAACCATCCTAAGGTGAAGAAGCTGACCGTGCTCCTGTCCAAGTTGTTGGTACTGCAGTCCCTCCCTTTCCAAATGGTGGACTCTGCACCATTCAGAGAACGTACAGTATGCCTTGTGCCAAGCCGAGATGGAGAGTTCCAAGCCGTAATTTCTTTTCCAAAAAGGCAGTACCAGCTCTTCATAAATAGTAAAACAAAGGGGGGCCAGTCCTTGAGCTTAGGGTTTTTTTCCAAAGGGTCAGGCAGCGGGGACTCGGAGCTGTAACAAAACTGTCAGGCCGTCAGGTCCTTTACCGGCCCCATTTGGGTGAATGTGCTTCCCTTTCCCGGGGCACACCAACAATTGGACGAACGGCGCTTTCTCCTCCACGTTGCAGACGCGGGCTCCTGCCCAATGCCTCCTCCCCACCACCACCACCCCTCAGCCTCCACAAGTACTGCTTCACAACCACATTGTGGGGCACAGGGGTGTCACACAGTTCTACCCCTGGCTTGCCTCGGCGAACGAAGCCCAAAACAGGGGAAAAACTGCCCCGCATGCGCAAGAAATCGAGTGGGGGCTTTCTCCGCGCCAACTTCAAATCGGAACCAGGTGATGGACAATGGAGGAACATGGTGTCCGGGGCTGCCCCCCAGGAGGGATGGCGAAAGTTTAAATCGGTTAATGAAAAGGTTCCTGAAGTTTCCACCGATCTTCAGAAGTTTCTGAAAATGGCCAGGAACCTGTGCATGCACTTCATCCTCCTACAAAGCCGGGAACACCCTCCTCGAGTTGCAGCGGCAGAATGCCTCCCCCAAAAACACATCTATAGGCGAGTTTTCCACCCGTTGGAATTCCAGCCTGCACATGTGGCCCCGACTTTAAAACAAAAAAGGGCCATTAACATTTTTTGATGATCCAGGGGGACGGAGAAACTCCCCGTTAACTTTGATGCAGCCAGGGGCACTCTCTGACACCTCCCGTTTTTGACCCATTCGAGGGGCCCACGTTTTGTCCCCCGGGACTACGGGATAAATAACGTCAATTCCACTGCTTCGTCCGGAAACAGTGCTGAAAAATCTGTTTTGGCAGGGGACTGGAGACGTGGCGACTCATCTCGGGCCCAAAAGATCCGGGTTGGACTAAATGGAGAGGAGGACATTGGAGCAGAGCTTTTTTTCTGGTAAATGATGGATTTTTTTCCCAGGTGACAAAGAGAAGGAGCGGGACAGCTGGAGGAGTAGAGGGAGATGAGGAAGACGGGTAGTACCCGCAAGCACCGTGGCAGTAACAGGAGAGGGAGGCAGGTAGCCCTCGAGTCACTTGTGCAGAGGGCCCCAGCACATTTCCTTTGGCATGACAACCGAATAGTTCAGCAATCCGCAGGGGGATGACTTCTGGCTCTCCACCCATTGGACCCTTTGCTACCGGTCCAAAAGGGGGAGCCTTTTTCCCAGCATTGAGAGGGGGGGAACAAACTAAAATACTATGGGAAACCTCCTGTCATTGGGGCCCCGCCTATGTCGGGATTTTTCCCTCCCCTGACAGGTCTGACCGGGGGTTCTTCTGCGCCACTTTTCACTGCCGATACCTGCTGGGGGGAAATTTTAGGGGGAGGAGCATACCGCCCATCAGCACAACCCAAATCGGGTCACTTGAGCCCTTCCTTTACCCCTTAGGAGGGGGACATCCCATCAGCGGACCTGGACAACCCTGAACCAAAAGGTGGTGGCCTACTTGGACCCGCACTCGCCACCCCCAGTTTGAAGATCCACTGACTACTGGGCAGCCCCAAAATGGATTTGGTGCAACTTGCCGAGTTTTCTTTGGGGAAACTTCCTGCCCGGCCCCGTAGGTGGCATCAAGCGGGGGTTTCAGTGGCCGGGGGCCATCTTACCCCAAGGAGAACCCCTTTCCACGGGAAAAAGTGGAACACGACCTTTGGGCAAGATGAATCAGGCGGGACGGGCCCGGATTTCCACACAACCAATGCCTTAGGCTCAACTACATCACCAGACCCTCACCCAAACTTTGAGAAATGACTGGCAAACTACCTCCTCAACCCTATTTTGAGCCCGGCCCCCCCCCCCCCCTGACCACACACTGCTGACATTTTTTTCCACTTTGCCAAACCCAAAATCTTACCAACTGGGATTTGCCACCCAAACCCCCCACACTCTGTCATTGTGCCACTCCACGACCTCAAAGCTGGCGCTGTTGCGGGGGCCTGACAAAACCCCACTGTGTCATTGGCCACTCCTGACCCAACTGCTGCTGCTGTTGTTTTTTTTGCTGCGGGGCACCTCCACACTGTTCATTTTGCCACTCTCGACCTCGCTGTGCTCCGCCGTCGTCACCTCCAACTCTGTCATTGTCCCCCTGTGGCCTACTCCAGTTTTTGCCACCCCCAAAGTCATTGTGCCACTTTTTGACCTCAGCTGCTCTGCGGACCTCCAACTGTGTCATTTGCCACTCCTTTCCTCATGCTTTGCTCCCGCCGTCACCTCCACTCTCTGTCATTTTGCCACCGTGGGCCCACTCCTTTTTTCCCCCTCCGAATGTATTGTGCCCCCTGTCTGACCTCATGCTGCTGCTGCCGTGACCTCCCACACTGTGTCATTTTGCCAGCTGGCCTACCCTGTTTTGCCACCCCCGAATGTCATTGTGCCACTGTCTGACCCCCATGCGCTGCTCCGGACCTCCCACTGTTCATTTTGCCACCTGTGGCCTACCCCCATTTTTTTTCCACCTCCAGAATGTCATTGGCCACTGCTGACCTCATGCTGCTCTGTTGACCTCCACACTGTGTCATTGTGCCACTCTTACTCATGCTGTGCTCCCCGCCCCGTCACCCCCCCACCCCCCCCCTGTCTTTTTTGGCCACTCTGTGGGGGGGCCTACTCCCCTTTTGCCACCTCCAAATTCATTTTCCACTGTCTGACCTCATGCTGCGCTGCCGTGACCCCCCACAAAAGTGTCATTGGCCACTTGTGGGCTATCCTGTTTTTGCCACCTCCCGAATGTCATTGTGCCTTGTCGACCATGTGCGCGCCGGGACCTCCACACGTGTCATTTGGGCCCCTCTGTGGGCCCACTCCTGTTTTTGCCACCCCAGAATTTGTCATTGTGCCCCTCTCCGACCTCAGCCTTTCTGTGGCTGTTGCCGGGCCCCCAAAAACCCTTTATTGTGCCCCCTCGACCTCATGCGTTGCCCTGCCGAACCACACACTTGTCATTGTGCCCCTGTGCCTACTCCAATTTTTTTGCCACCCTCCCCAAGTCATTGTGCCACTGTCCCGACCCCCTGCTGGCGTGGCTGATCCGTGACCTACACCTGTGTCATTGTGCCACGTCTGACCTCACGCTGCTGTGGCTCGCCGTGACCTACACACTTGTCCCTTTTCCCCCTTTTAAAAAAAACCCCACCCCATCTGGGGGGCCCCTAACTTTACCAGGGGTTTTTTTTTTTCCACCTCCAAATGTCATTGCCACCTCTGACCCATTTCGCTTGCTGCTGCCGTAACCCCCACACTTGGGGCATTTGCCACCTGTGGGGGTACCCGTTTTTGCCACCTCCAGAATGCATTGTGCCACGTCCCCACCTCTGCTGCGCTGCCGTGACCTCCACACTGTGTCATTGTGCCACCTGTGCCTACTCCAGTTTTTTGCCACCTTTCCCGAAGCATTGTGCCCCTCTTGACCTCATGCTGCTGTGGCGCCGCTGTCACTTTTACACTCGTCACTGATGTGCCACCTACTCTCAGCTTGTTTTTTTTCCAGCTTTCGCTGCCATACTTTATCAGGCACTTCCCGCTTCATTTTTGTCAGTTTTGCCCTCTTAAGTGCCCAGGGAATTTTTATAGGAAGCGATTCTAAGAGCGGGCCGTCATGGCGTGTCAAAAAAAAACACAACATTTTATGAAGACCAAACCAAGGCCCTCCTATTTAAAAACATGGCACAAAATTCAAAACACCCGCAGCGGAAATAGCTGTTTGTCAACGCATCGTCCCAAGTAATTCGGGGCCGAAACAAATTTTTTTCGGAAAAATTTGGCGAAGTCACCGAATCGAATTTTTTGAAAATTCGCCCCCTCTCTCTCTCTCTCTGTAAATTTTAAAAATATATATATAAAATATATAATAAAAATTTATATTTTAAAATGTATAATATATTATATTAAATATATAATTTTATAAATATTATTTATAATAGTAATGTTATAAATATATATAATATGGGGTTTTAAAATATATATTTTAAAAAATGTTTATAAAAAATTTTAATTTATATATTGTTTAAATATAATAATAATAATGTTTAAAATATTATGGGTTTTATATATATAAATGTTTTAAAATATATGTATATATATATAAATTATATATATATTTATATAAGTTAATAAAAATATGTATTATATATATAATTAATATATATAAATTTTATTTATATATATAAATATTGTATAATATATAATTTATAATATATATATATTGTTTTATTAATTGTATATAATATTGTATAAATATTAATATAATTTAATTTGTAATATATATAATATTATGTATATATATATTGATATATATATATAAAATATATATATAAAATATAAAAATATATATGTGTTTAATTAAATAATATATAATATATATGTATTATAAATATGGTTTTAAAATTATATATTATTTATAATATTATTGTAATTTTTAAAATGATATATTTTAAAATGTAATATATATTATAAAAAATATATAGTATATAAAATATATTAATATTTTATATTTATAAATTTTATATATATATTAATATAAATATATTGGGTAATATATATAAATAATATATAATATATTGTATATATAATATAATTTAGGTTATATATAAATATAAAATAATGTATATAAATTTTATATATATGTAAAATATATATATATGTATATATATATTAATAAATTTTATATAAATGTTATATATATATAAATTTTTAAAAAAATTTAATTATATTAATATATAAATATGTATATATATTATATATAATAAATAATATAAAATTTATATAAGTAATATATATATATTTGGAAAAAAAAAATATTAATAATATATTAAAATAAAGAAAAATAATTATTATATATAAATATATAAATGATAAAATATAAAAAAAAAAAGTTATAATTTTAAAAATAGTTAAAATAAGAATAAAAAAATATGTTTTAAATAAAAATTTATTAATAATTTTTAAAATATAAAATTTTTTAAATTTAAAATAAATATAAAAAAAATTTAAAAAAATAAATAAAATATAAAATATATTAAAATTAAATATTAAATAAATTATAAATAAAAAAAATTTTAAAGTATAATATAAAATATAAAAATAAAAAATTATAAAAAAAAAAAAATATAATATATATAAATTAAATAAAAATAAATAAAAAATATGAAAAAAATATAATATAAATAAATTTATATATATTTTAAAAATATTTTATTAAAATATAATAAATTTATATAAATATAAAATTAAAGTAATAAATAAAAAAAAAAAAATATTTTAAAAAATAATAAATAAAAAATAAAAAAAATTTTAAATAAATTTTTAAAAAAATAAATAAGATAAAATAAAATTTAAATAATAAATAATAAATTAAAAATTAAATAAAAATTTTAAAAATTTTTTAAAAAAAAAAAAAAATAATAAATAAAATAATTATAACCCTTTTAAAAATAAAAAAAAATAAAAATTTTTAAAAATTTGAAAAAATGAAAAAAATAAAAAAAAAATAAAAAATAAATTAAAAAAAAACAAAAATAAAATATTTAAAAAAAAAAAATAAAATTTAAAATAAAAGAAAAAAAAAAAAAGAAAAAAAAAAGATAATTTTTAAATAAAGAAAAATAATAAATAAAAATTTAAAAAATAAAAAATAAAATAAAGAAATAAAAAAAAATAAAGAAAAATAAAAATAAAATACAATAAAAATATAAATTTAAAAAAAATTTATAAATTAAATTTTAAATATAAAATAAAAAAATAAAATAAAAAAAAATAAATTAAAAAAAAAAATAAATAAAAAAAAAAAAAATAAAAAAAATAAAAAAAAAAGAAAATAAAAAAAAAAAATTAAAATTTTAAAAAATAAAATTAAAAAAATAATAATTAAAAAAATTATTTTTAAAAAAAAAAATAAAAATAAAGAATAAAAAAATTAAGGGAAAAAAAAAATTTAAAAAAAGAAATAAAAAATTGGAAAAATAAAAATAAAAATAAAAAAATTTTAAAAAATAATAAAATAATTTTTAAAAAAAAAAATAAAAATAAAAAAAAAAGGTTAAAAAAATAATTTTTTATACAAAAATAAAAAAAAAAAAATTTAAAATATAAAAAAAAATAAAAAAAATAAAGAAGAAAAAATTTTTCCCCCCAAAAACCAAAATAAAAAAAAAAAAAAAAGGGAAAAAATTTAAACCATAATTTTTTTTAAAAAAAATAAAAAAAAAAATTTTTTAAAAATATAAAAAAAAAATTTTTAAAAATTTTTTTTGAAAAAAAAAAAAAAAAAAAAAATTTAAATAAAGGGGGAAAACAATTTAATTTTTAAAAAAAACCAAAAAAATTTTAAAAAAATTTAAATACCAAAAATTTTTTAAAAAAAATTTTTTTAAAAAAATTTTACCCAAAAATTTTTTTAAACTAAAATATTTAAAAAAAATTAAAAAAATTATTGAAATAAAATTTTTAAAAAAAAAATTTTTAAAAAAAATAAATAAGAAAAATAAAAAATTTAATATTTTAAAAAAAACCCCCCAAAAAAAACCCTATAATTTAAAAAAAAAATTTTATACAAAAACCATTTCATGGGGGAAAGGGGAGCGATCTCTCACTGTTCACCATTTGCCTCTTCCTCCCCCGTAAACATTGCCATGTATTATTCAACTTCATTTTCAAGTCCCTTAATTAGACTAAATAAAAAGTTTAACAAAGGTTTAAAAACACCCTCTTTCCCTATTTATCATGTTGAAGAATGTAAACATTAAACAGTATCACTGTGGATGGAAGTGTCCAAAACTATAAAAATATCATGTTGTTTATCCTACTTGATTAATGCCCACAAAAATACATGATGCCAGAATTCATTTTTGGGGTCCTTTTGTTCCCCCTAAACAAGCTCTCACACAGGCCCATCAACAGAAAACTAAAAAAAAATCTTGTGCCACCATATTAACACCTATATATTTTTTTCTAAATGTAGAATATAAAAAAACATATTGGTCAACATATATGAAACCTGGTGCCTCGACACAATTTTTTGCATCTTTTTTCCTGTGTAAAATACACCTGAATATATGAAAGTGGTGAATGTGTGCTCATAAATGGCACCTAAGGTTTGAGGCTCACATCTGTGTTTGGCGTACTATGGTACATTGGCGCATTAGTAATGCGCAAACGTGTATTTGACATACAGCATAGCCGGCACACCACAGGTCTTGCTGAGACTTGTGGTTCAACATGCAAGATTACTGCCATAGTTTCTATTCACTAACAGCTGTTCTGTCGCCTTTTGTTTTATTTCTAGCCTGCTATGATGTGTTTGTAATCACTGATAATACTTCGCTAACTTCATAAATACATGATTGAGAACATGATTTATGGTAGATGCTGTGTTGGTGTAATTAATTTATATTATTTAATTTTAAATTAATTTCAGATTATATAAATCATAAATATATTTTATAGGAGATAATGAGGGCTGTGGAGTCGGTAAGCCAAAACTCCGACTCTGACTCCGACTTTCCCAAACATCGACTCCCATTCCCTCATACGTGATCATCCGGCGTTCATCCGAGCGCCGTACTGTACGAGACCAGGGCTGCCGTGATAAGGGCTACGGCACCACAAAGCCCTGTAAGCACTTATGAGAGTTGTGCCTCTAAAATAGGAGCGCAACCTCAAGAGGTGAGCACACCCACATCTGTTTTAATCTGCCTTTTTATCCAAACATATTTCACTATTGTGCGCCCCCTGTGTTTCTTTTATATATATATATATATATATATATATATATATATATATATATATATATAAAAATATATATATATATATATATATATAAATAAAAATATATATATATATATATATATATATATATATATATATTTAAGTGATAGCTTTCCTGTAGTAAAATGGTAACATTAGGCTTTTTATCACCCTTATAATGTAATAATCGAGCTATTTATTTAGGTAGAACATACACTGAAAAGCAAAATGGTAACAATGTTTTGAACTTGTGACCTTCAGGCTCCATATCTCACCATCCACTACAGCTTTGAACATGAGGCTCCCATCATTTTGTAGACAATCATCTTACCTACCTTATACATAAATTTTACTCGCAACTATTTAGCATCTGCTTAGTTCTAAAGATTCTTGCCCTGTAACTGCATTGTTACAATTTTCTCCTAAAAATCAAAATGTTAAAGGGGATGTATCGCTTCTTCAGTTCTTGTGTTTCAAAGTATTTTCAAGTTCTCAGCTCTACAAATCCAGGGACGTTTCTTCCCCTCCCAGCTGGGTGTTTCTTAACTGAAGGGTGATGACATCATCCCCCCCTTCACTGTTCATGCTGGCTCCCGGGCCCTGTTCTAACCCCTCCCCCTCTCTGTCCACATCTCACTGTTCCTCTCCCTGCAGTCTTATTTTGCAAAAGCTGTTTAAATACCATTCAATCTAGACAGTCTTCTTGTCATGATTGTTCCTGACACACCCCCGGCTTTTGGCTCTGGTCGCCGTCCACGGACATTGCGGCGAAAGCCATGGTTTCCGACATAACAACTTTTTATTACATTTTCTAGTGTGAACTTGGTCTTCCTCCCTGCATTCTTGATTGATTCCTGGCCAACGCCCGTGGTCAGGAATCTTCCAGCACTCCACTGGTTAAGCTTGCTCCTTGTTTGTTTCTGTTTATTGACAGCCCTTTGCTCCTATCAGGTCTTCTTTTACGTCCACCTATTACCTTCATCCTTTTGGTTTCTGGCAGGTCTTTAAGGGCTGTTGTACCTCTTCCCCTCGCCTGCTATAGGTATTTGCTCCCTGTAGTACGCCCAGTTTTTGCCCTCTGCTCTTTATTGTTACCTGACCTTTGGCTTGCTTCTGACTATCCTTCTGCCTCCTGTATCTGTACTGCGTCTCCCGGCTGTTAACTGACCTTTGGCTTGAACCCCGTTTCTCCCTTCGCCTCACGACTTGATACCGCGCTGCCCGCCCAGTTACTGACTCGGACCGTCCGACTACGGTTTTTGTGTTCTTTGTTTGTTTGACTCTGTCTGTGCACTCTGCTCAGTGTAGCCTTAAGTCTTCTGGTTGGGGCCGGCCTGTTAAGGAGTCGGGTTCCCCAAAAGGCAGGGGCAGGGGCTGGGACCAGTGTCAGGGCCTCACCTGTCCGTGTCTTGGAGTGTGTCCCTGACCGGTCCCTTACACTTCTATGAACTCAGTCTTCTATGATCTCTTCTCCTCTCTCATCTGGAGGTTTGTTACAGTTGAATCCAGTCTTCTATGAACGGCACAGATTTCCCTTCTATGCAGGAGAGTTAGGCACCATGGCACAATTTTGCTGTTTTCTGATTGTGGAATCAGCTACAGTGTGTTTCTGCTGGGTGTGCAGAGTGAAATTGCTACGGCCCCTTAGTCTGAGTGAGTGAAGCAGGGATCGAGGCACATTTCTGCTGTTTTCTGATTGTAAAAGCCCTGCAGTGTTATTGTGTTTCTTCTGGCTGTGCAGAGTGAAATTCCTGCTGTTCCCTTACTCTGAGTGAGAGAGACAGGAATGCTCGCTCCTGTGAATCCGACCGGGGGCCAGACAGAATGTAAATTAGTAGAGCCCTCAGCCAATGACAGGACAGGAGGAGGAATCCGACCGGCACTGGCGAACTGTGTTTACAGAAACAGAAGATAAGGGACACTGTGAAAACTAGACAGCTTTGCTAATGACATCCACCTTTAGCTTTTAGCACTGTCTGAATCCTTCTGGGCTTTGAATCAAATTCAAGTATATCTAAACCGAAATCTGATCACTGATCTCTTCTACACATTCCCAATGTTGGTGCTTAGTGGTCGACTCACTTGGGTATGAATACAGCTTTTTCTTCAACTCTAACCTCAGGTGTTCCATTGGGTTGAGGTCTGGGGACTGTGGAGACCAATGCAGCAACTCTCCTGCATTGTCATTGAATAATTTCTTCGACATATGCTTCAGGTCGTTGTCCTGCTGGAACACTATGTTGTCTTTTTCATAACCATAGCAGTTGAGGGTAAGAAATAACTCACCTTGTAGGATACTCACATATAACTCAGCATTGAGATCACCATCGATCTTGGTACGTATCCAACATCTTTGGCTGTGAAACAACCTTATATCATCAGACTTCTTCCACCAAACTTGACAATTCCTTCAATTTCTCGATCCATTCGCCCTTCCCTTGATTCTCCCAAACCCATTTGCCACGAGCCTGGTCTATTGACTTTCATCTCACCGCCTAAAATCACCTGTTATCAATCTTCCACTGCAGTAACGTCTTGGCCACCATGCTGGAGCTCAGTTTCTGGGTGTTGGCAATCTTCTTATAACCTAGGCCATCTTTTATGTAGAGTAACAATTATTTTTTTTCAGATCCTCAGAGAGTTCGTTGCTATGAGTTGATATCTTGAACTTCCAGTGACCAGTATGAGAGACTGTGACAGCAATAATACCAGATTTAACATACCTGCTCCACATTCACTCCTGAGACCTTGTTACACTAATGAGTCACATGACACCATGGAGAAAAAAATGCAAATTGGGTAAAATTTTTCCATTTTGAGCTCTAAGAGCTATAAATTACAGTAATTGCGTCGTGCATTTCGCCACGTAGAAAGCGCACTACGCTTGTGCGGCAAAATAAGCCATGTGAACATACCCTAAGAAACGACTATTCAAAGTATTTAAAACAGCATTTAGGAAGTTTATTACTGCCTTAGGTGTTTCACAGAAATTAAAGCAAAGTGGAGGTGAAATTTAAAAATGTCACTTTTTTTTTACAGATTTTATATTTTCATCCATTATTCACTGAAACACAGTAGCTGTGACCAGGTAAACTCAACATCGCTTCCCCCAGGTCTACCGTTTTTAGAGATATCCTATATGTGACCCTAGTGCGCTATTTCACTCAATCACAAGCCTCAGAGTAGGAGGAGCACCTACTAGGGTGGTGCCAGGGGTCTCATTTTCATTAAGGTTTAGTTTTAGGCGCCATTACAGGTTTGCAGACACCCTAAGGTGCTAAAACTTAATAAACACCCCTAAAAAGACCCCCATATTGGAAACAATAATCCTTAACCCCTTAAGCCGAACGCCTGAAAAGTACTTAATGACAGCACATTTTTTTTTAGTTTTTGCCTCCTTGCTTTTCAACAGTCATAATTTTTTTATTTTTCAGTGATGCAGTTGTATGAGGCCTCTTTTATTTGGGACAAATTGTACTTTTGGGGGGAATAGTTTAAGTTCACTTATAAATTATTGCAGAATTTGTTTTAATTTTTTCAATTTTTTTTTACTTTTTTGGTTTTTTATTTTTTTTTCACACCATTAACATTTCACACTTAAGTTGTTAGATTAATTCTGCAGGTTATTACGATCGTGTGGATACCTAATATGTGTAGGTTTTGTTTTTTTGTGTCTGTAATGTATTCACAATTATTTTTTCATTAAATATTTATTTTTATTTTATTATTTATTTTATTTTTTAAACACTTTTTATGTTTTTTACTTTTTTTTATATTCCATGAAGGGATAACTGTTTCACAATTTTTTTTTTAGTAATATATTAGGATATTCATTTATGCTGACACATTATAATCTGTGTCAGTTTGACACAGGCATTGATCAGGGCTGCACACAGTGTGCCCTGATTGCTGGCTATTTACTCAGACAGCCGTGGGGCTGCTCTAGTCCCGATCACCCGACAGAGCTCTGAAAAGCTCTTTGATTACGCTGCAGTCATGAACCGCGGCAATCAAAAGGTTAAGTGCTGGGGAGCGGAGTTTTCCCCTGCTCCCTGGCACTTGCAGAGGGTGAAGTACAGCCCTGTTCTCAGTGCTGCTGCGGCCCCGGACGCCGCAAACCCCGATGTCTGCAGCAACGGCAAAAGACGTCGCTGCAGATGAACGACCTGTAGCAACGTCAAAAGTCGGCGGGCGGTCGTTAAGTGGTTAAAAGGGTTTTCTCAGTACAGGATTTCACAGACAACTTGAGCTTTCTCTCTCCTATTGCTTGAAATCCAGCAGCAAGTCTCTCCTTCCAGTAGGCATGTCTTCCCTCATTGAGGACTGCTGACATCATCACAACCCTGCCTGCTCCCTCCTTAGTCATCATCTTCATTCTGTGTGAGCAGCGGGAGAGAGAGAGGATGTCACAGCTCTGCAGGCCTCCTGCAGTGGTCAGTTCTCATGCCTGGAGAGCTGTCACCTCCCTCCACAAGCTCCTTGTAACCAGAATACCTGCATTGGTGTAAGCAGTTATACATACAGCTCCCTAATATTACAGACTGTGACATCTTATCATTGTGTCTAACATAGTGTACTATACGGGTGTTATATGGGTGGCGGAGTGAATCTAGCATTGTCCAGATCCTTCACATCAAAGCTGTTCCTGGGAGAGAGGCAAAGCAGCCTTCAGTCAGTTTCATTTTCAGTTTGAAACAGCTCAGGGGGGAGTAAGCACAGAGAGTGCAGGCAGTCAATCACAGCACAGGGGGTGTGTCCCACATAGGGGTGTCTCCCATCCGGGAGTGGGGATTTGAACTAAATATCAGGCAGCCAATCACAGCAAAAGGGGCGTGGCCCAAACCCAGGCTTCAGCTTTATCTCTAGACACTTAGAGATTAGCTCATAGCTGCTAAGCTAAATGATTTAGGTAATACAAACCAATTGTTAAAGTGCTTATTTTACTGTTCACTCATTATACATATGATCTTTGTAGCGAGAAAACCCCTTTAAGGAATATTTCCAGGTGAAAATTCACGCCAATTTCTTTTTTTTTTTTAGGTTAGGCTCTGAAAAAAAATCTGAAAATTTTAGCTAAAAGTGTTTAAATTTTTAAAAGGGAATCGGGAAAAAAAATCCCCCAAAAATTTGTTTTCAAAATTTTCCCAAGTTCGGCAATATCCTATTCGGTGCAAATGTTTTTGTGTAGGCAGGGGGTAAGGGGAAAGGGGAAGTGCTATTTGGTTTTTGGGAAAGCAGTTTTGGGGGCATTTTCATTTTTCAAAGCCCCCCAAAAAACCAGAACAAATAAGCTTCGAAATCGCCCCATTTTGGATTCACACCCCTCATGAATCTTATTTGGGAATATTTTTAAAACTTTTATGCACAGATGTTCCATAGTTTTTTACACCGGCCATGAAAAAAGGGGTGGGGGGGGGGAAAAACCGTCCGTTATTTTTTTGGGCTTTGCTTTGCTTTTTGAAGGCTTGGGGGCAGGGGAAAACATTGGAGCCCCCGATTGTTGCTGGGCTCCGATGGGGGAAAAAAGAATTTTTCCCCCTTCCTCTGTCTTCCCCTTAGCTGCTGCGATCACAGATATGTCCTATGTTGGGAAGGGGTTAATTGGGTCCAAGGTGCCCATTGATTTTGAAAAAAACCCAGAAAAAAGGCTGGATTTTATTTGGCTGAAAAATTCAAAAATTTTGGACATTAATATTTAAAAGGGTTTTCAAAAAAACAATGTCACGGGAAACCCCAATTGAAATGGTGAAAATATTGCATACTGACCCAAATTTGTTTAAAGGGGGGGCACTATGATTTTCCAGTTTAAATTAAACCTTTGCTTTATGTGAATGGGTATTAGTTTTCAATTTTAAAAATTTTGCAAAATTTCATTAAAATAGGTTTCGTTTTTTCTAATGATCTGCATATGTATGGAAATTAATTCTTGACTTATTTTAAAAACGTTTTACCGTATTGCCTTTTTAAAACCAAAACCAAATGAACTAAATCTTTGGGAATTCTCTCTCCATTAATGCTTTATTACCTTATATTTTAAAAAATTAGGTATTTTATTTTTTATGTTTCGGAAATTTCTTTCAAAATATTTATAATTTTTTTTTTTCAAAATTTGCGGGCCCAGTTTTCTTTTCGTTTTTTTTTTGTCACCAAAAAAAAAGTAACTGTAAGAAATGTGAAAAAGAGAGAAAAATGAGTACGGCATATTAAAAAAATGAGTGAAATGAAAAAGGAAAAAACATGTGAAAAAGTTTACTTTGACTTAACATTAAAGCTCATATGGTGCATCTCAGATTCACCTATCTCTGTGATCTAGTCTCTTTGATGAACAGCAGGTGGCCATTACAATAGCAAAGGTCATATGTCAATTAGACTGTACTGCCTACTTACAGCTATTTCTTTACTCAATGGCAGTAATAAGATTCTTCAACTAGGAAAGATAGATTCAAACCAAAGCGATATTGTCCTCTCTGTGTTGTGGATTATACCCTGAACACTGTATTGTATACAGGACATAAAAGGAGTTGTTTTTTTAAACCATAAACCATTTAAAAAGCTAGATCTCTTGTTAGGGGTACGTGGGCCCCCTTTTAAAGGTTTTTTTTCACATGGCATTTTAGAATATGTTTTATGTACGTTTCAATCAACAATGTTCCTATTTATCATTCATTAAATTGAGCCAGAAAAATTCATGAGTACATTTGAGTTTCACTGTAATGCCTTTCAAATCTGCATACATTGTAGTGACAAGCAGAGGCGTAACTTCAAGCTCTTGGGCCCTGGTGCGAAAAGTGAAATTGGGCCCCCCAGTTACCATGCACCATTTACAATGCTGGTATCTTCTTATGTGGCAGGAGGGCTTTTGGGCCCCCTCAGGCTGCTGGGCCCGGTAGCGACTGCTACCGCTGCACCCCCTGTAGTTACGCCCCTGGTGACAAGAACTAAGTGGAAGCCTGTATTAGTATACCAAAAACAAGAACTAAGAAAATATAGAATGAAAACATGTAAAGAAGTTGTAAACAACCAGTCACGTAGTCCAAAAACATAGACCAAAGCAACTTAAAATATATCAGTATAGTAAAATTATAGATGTACCTTTATTAAAAAATCTATTGCACATAATAAACTAACAGTAAAAAAGTGGGAATAGATTAAACAACTAGTGGTTTAAATGGAGTTGTGTCCACTAATTTATTAGCCAAAATGTGATAAACCACTGTTCCTCAACTCCAGTTCTCAAGATCCACCAACAGGTCATGTTTTCAGGATAAGTGTATGTTCACCTGATGTGTGACACGATGTGATTTTCGGGAGCTTGCGCTAATACGCGCGTACTCCCGCAGCTCACCGGCCCCATTCACATTCATTACTCATAGCGCGTATTCGTCGCGAATAATTGACATGTCACTTATCTCCCTGCACGTATAATACGATCATATTGTACGTGTGGGGGACGAGGCGTAATCCATAGTTTTCTATGAAAACTATGGATTACCGTAATTTTGGCGCGCAGTGTGAACATACCCTATCCAACAGAATGCTGTAACAACAATTAAATCACCTGTGCAGTATAATTAACCCCTTCTCGACATGGGACATATGCATACTACGTCCTAGTGGAAAGTGCGTTCCCACAAATGGACGTATCCATACGTATCCATACGGCGTCGTACAGGCTTACAAGCGAGTCCCACATGATCGCGACATGGGACCAGCGGTATATTACCGCTGACTTCATGCCGCATCACTCACAGCTGGAGTGAGCTCCTACATAGCTCCATACACAGAAAAATAATAAAGCTATGGCGATGCAAAAACGTGTTTTCCTTTTTGAATCAAAGTGTTTTTATTGTGCAAAAGCAGTAAAACATAAAAAAATACAAATTTTGTATTGCTGTAATCATATCAACCTGCTGAGTAAAGCTAGCATGTCATTTATACCACACGGTGACCGCTGTAAGAAATAAAAATAAAAAACACTACCAGGAATGCTGTATTTTGTTCAAAATGCCTCACAAAAACCTTAATAAAAAGTGATCAAAGCGTCATATGCCCCCCATAATGGTATTAGTAAAAACAAGCCCATAATCAGTTCCGTATACAGAATACTGAAAAAGTTATGACTATCAGAATAGGACAACATAAAAACGCAATTTTTTATAGAACTATTTCTATTGTGTAAAAGTAATAAAACATAAAAAATTATATAAAATTTATATCATTGTTATTGTACCAACCCACATGATATCATGTCATTTATACTGTATGGTGAACACTGTAAAAATGAAGCCCAAAAAACAATGGCGGAACTGTGTTTTTACCCCCCATTTTCATAGCCCAATACTAAAAAAAACTATGGAACACCTGTGCGCCAAAAAATGCACAATACAACCCTAGATAAGATCCCTGAGGGGTGTTGAAACCAAAATGTGGCAACTTCTGGAAGGTTCTGGTACTTTGGAGGCCTTGCAAATGCGACATGGCCCCACCAAAATCTGCGCTCCAAAAGCCAAATAACACTCCCTCCCTTATATGCCCTGCCATGTGCCCAAACAGCAGTTTACACCAACATGTAGGGTATTGCCGAACGTGGAAGAAATTGCATAACAAAATTTTGGGTTCTTTTTTTTCCAGGATTCCTTGTAAAAATTCAAAATTTTCAGCTAAAATTGCAGATTGTTGGAAAAAACATAATTTTTATTTTTCCAGTGTAACGCTAAAAAAAAATTGTGAAACACCTGTGGGGGTCGATGTACTCACTGCACCTCTGGATATATTCCTTAAGGGGTGTAGTTTCCAATATGGGGTCTTTTTAGGGGTGTTTATTAAGTTTTAGTGCCTTAGCGTGTCCGCAAACCTGAAATGGCGCCTAAATAATATCGTAATGAAAATGAGACCCCCAGAGTTCAGTAGGTGCTCCTCTTATTCTGGGGCTTGTGGTTGAGCGAAATAGTGCACTAGGGCCACATATGAGATATCTCTGAAAACGGCAGAATCTGGGGAATCAATTTTAAGTTGCATTTCCCTGATCATGTCTACCGTGTTCTTGTGAATAATAGATAAAAATTTAAAATCTGCAAAAAAAGTTAAATTTTTAAATTTCACTTTAATTCCTGTGAAATACCTAATGGGTTAACAAACTTCCTAAATGCTGTTTTGAATACTTTAAGGTGTTTAGTTTCTTAGATGAAGTTATTTATGAGGGTATCTTACATACTGGCCAATCAAAATCATTTTAGAACTGGACTGGTCCCTAAAAAAATGTATACTGCAAATTTTCTTAAAAATTTGAAAATTATTACTAAATTTCTAAGCCCCCTAATGTCATAAAAAAGACATTTAAAAAAATGATGCCAACTTACAGTAGACACATGATAGATGCTAGTTATAAGCTATTTTGAGTGGAAAAACTATCTGTCTTACATGCAGAAATTTGTGAAGTTTGAAAATGGTACATTTCTCAAATTTTTCACAATACTTTGATATTTTTTCACAAATAAACAAGGACATTTTGGACCAAAATTTCTTACTATCTTAAAGCACAATCTGTCATGAGAAGACAATCTTTGAATCACATGGATGGGTAAAAGTGTCAAAAAGTTATTCTCACATAAAGTGACACGTCAGATTTCAAAATTGGGGCTCTGTCAGAGAGGCCAAAACTGGCTCCGGCAGTAAGGGCTTAAATCACCTGTGCAATGCTAAGGAAAGCCAGAAAACATGACCTGTTGGTGGGCCTGAAGGACTGGAGTTGAGGACCCATGTGATAAACAATGCATTAGTATACCAACATAATTTGATTATCAATTACAAAAAAATGTACAGAAAGAATATACAAAAATTTCATATATATATATATATATATATATATATATATATATATATATATTATATATATATATGCACACACCATACAGACAAGGTATAGATACATGCCTACAAAAGTAAAGATAAGAGTGATACCTATGTAAACATACAAAATATTTGTATAATATGACAGAAGTGGTATATATAACAAAGTAAGCACACCACAGTAGGCTGCCCTTACATTATATAACCCCTAGATAACATGCAGCACTAGTACTTTTTAATTGTTATTTTATCATGTGCAATTAATTTCTCAATAAAGATCTCTCCCATCACCATTGTTCCAGCGCTGCCAGAGCTCTGTGCTCCCCTCCAATTCTCTATTGATGACTTAATGTTTATGCATCGCATGATGCTTCGACCAATCTCTGGCCTCAGCAGTCATATGCTTGCAAATACCTGCAGAGGTCATTGATTGGCTGCAGCATCATGTGATTCATGAACGTGATGCTGTTAGTGAGGGACGGAAGAGGGGATACTGGCAGTGCTGGAACAGTGGTTATGGAAGAGGTAAGCATCAGTTAATTTTCAATTTAGCTCAGAGGTAGGTGGAAAGGAGGTTTTGCAAATGTCTTGGAAAACCCCTTTAAAATTCATATACCACTCCATTCGCCAAGCCCTTTTTATCCTCTACCAACTTCTCATCCTAGATCCTTATATACACACTGTAAAACTCACACAGTACATATATACCAGGATTCATTTCTGGTTTTTGAGAACCAGTAATACCAGATTCCTCTGTTCTGCTAGTTTTCTTTTACCTCCATACAAGGAGGACTGGAATTTAGCCAGTTTTTTTGTAATAGTTCTTTTTGTTGCCAGTAAGACTGACAGACCATAGGCAGCACCCCCTTGTCTTGGGTTATATTAGGGTTTGTTTACACGATTATTTTGTGGGCGTATAGCGGCGCGTACTGTACCGCTATATGCCTGCAGATTCAGAGGGATGCGCTGGATAGCACGTCCCTCTGAAGCGCTTGCACTGACTGTCATTCTCCCTGAAGCGTAATTGCCGGGGAGAATTGACATGTCAGTTCTTTCCCCGGGCGTGTATTGTGCATTGGGGGAAAGAACAGGTAATCAATGAGATCTATGAGTTACCGTAATGTCGTTCCGTACTTCAGAGGTATTGCAACGCAATTTTGCGCAAAAGTACGGACATACATTACGCCGCCTGAACATACCCTTAGACTCATAGCTTTTCTGCACAAAAGAGCGGATCAGGGAATATTTACACTGGCCAACGATCAGCTGATCGAATGTTTGTTCCTAATCATAGGCCCACGTAAAAGGACCTGAACAGCCCCCCATGTTCTGAAGCTAGCACTCCTGTTTCCAAGACTTTGCTTGTGCTGCCCCTGTTGTATGCTATTATGTGCTAACCTAGGCAACCAAATTAATTCCCAACTTCTCCAGATTGAAGCAGTTCTAAAAATCCCATCTTTTTAGGCAGGCCTTTCATACTTCTTAATCCAGCTATTCTTGGTTTTCTTCCTTAGAACCTCATCTCTACACTTAACAGTGCCACTCTATGTAATCATGTACTTCATAGCTGTGCATTTGTAGCCACTGGCTGGAGAACTGGTTGCAGCTTTACGTTTACCTTGGTTTCTTACACAGATGACTAGACTATTGTACTAAGCAGGCACTTTTTACTATCTTCTTCCACCCCTACTCTGATTCTCCATAGACTGTAAGATCTTGTGAACATGGCCCTCATGCCTGTGGTCTGAATTGTAGTTTATTACTCTGTAAAATCTAATTTTGTTTGTACAGTTATCTACTGAATTATGAATAGCTGTGGCATATGTTGGCGCTATGTAAATAAAGATTATAATAATTCTCATGTTCTTGAGGGAAATAGTGTTCTTCTTTCAACATGCAGCAAAAATGAGCAAGCATCTATCTCCAGCTGTCTATTTTTCACACTTTTTATAATTGTCAGAACAGTGCTTCCACCCAAAATGTATCTAGTGTTAAACATTTCTTTGTTCATGTTTACTTTTTCCAACCCACATTTTGGACACATTCTTCAATATATTTCTCTTGGGGAGTCTGAAACAGCAACAATATTTTCTATTGAATTTTTTTCTCTGGTTTTCAGAGGCCTATACTACTTTCTTTAGTCTTGGTCCTTTACTAATTTTGTGCCCCATTTCTTCTACTCAGAATTCCAAATTTAGTTCTAGTTTCCACTAACTGAATTTACCGTTAATCATCTATATTCTTTATTACCATTTAAGGATCCTTACATGCTAAAGACCCTCTCCTGGTGCTGTTTACAATTTGTATAGAATTGTTTTATATATTTGTATATTACAGAGAACAGGCCATACTTACTGCTATAGAGAGAGGTCAAAAATCTATTACCGATATGAGGCAATAGGAGCCCCAATGCTACATGGGAGAAGCTGCACAGATGCAGAATACTGATGAACAACCACTCACATAGCAGTTATGTATATATCTAGATAAACATGCTAAAATATAAAGTGGCATGTGTAATAATGCCACCCCTCCCAGTCTAAAAGGATTATTAAACTTAGCTGCTAATTTTTTTTATAGCCCAAACAAACTTAAAAATTATTAAAATAATTACTTTTATAGGGAGCCCATGCAAAGGGAAGCGGTAGTGATCCTTTCCTTTTTTTGGTGGCGTTGCCGTGTGGCGGCCATTGTTGCTTTGATGCTCTGCTTGTGAGGTGGTGCAACCCAGAGGTGTGGGGCTAGGTCCGGCAACAGTGGTGTTGTCGGCCCAGTGGGTTGTGCCCCTCGCTGGTGTGGTTATTGCTGCGGTGATGGCCACCATGCAGTGCTGCATCCAATAGTGTAGGGACCCACTTTAAAGAGGTCGCCATGAAGTGGCAAGTGGGCTTTCACCATTTGTTCAAAAAGTATATTAAGAACCTCATGTTCATTTTTGTACATTTTTGCTGAGGAGCAGTAGATCAACATATAATGTGGGGATGTGCGGTCCACGTCTCTTTCTTCCTAGTTTAATTATTTTAATATCTTTATTCTTAAAAACACAGGAGCATCTGAGCTATTTTCTCAATAATTGGACAAATGTTATCCTGATAATGCATAAATTTGTCGATATTAATTATTATTCCCAAAAAGCACTGTTATCACTCAGCGATCCTTAGACTAAAATTCTTATTCCATTCCATTCCTGGGCCAAACCTTGGACCCTCTTATTTGTTTGTGTTTTGACTTGATGACTTGATTTACCTTATAACCTCATAAACCTATTGAACATATTTTACTGCATTCCCCTAAAAATAACAAAAAAATCATCTGCAAACAAAGCAATCTATTTAATCATTTCTTATTCTTATGCACCTAAAATTAAAATGATAAATCCATTAATTCCTTCCTTGTTTAGGACCACGTTATCCGACGCTTCCTCCTTGTCCCACAAAATAACAGCTGGTTTCTTTCCATCTTGTAGCTTGGTCCATTGGAGGACCATTATTATTTTTGGAGGTTCTTACTTCCATATCGATTCCCAACATGCTAGTAATTGGAGAGAAATGGTACAATATATTAATAAATATGGATCATATTTTGCATAACATTTTCCTGCTATAACTGTATCATTCCTATTTAAAATATTCTATTTCATGGGCTCCTTTGTAATGCAATTCTTTTTCTTTTAATTATTCATATTGTTTATTACCTTTGCCTCTTATGACTAAATTCACCACACTGCATCATCAAAATAGCCTTAGACTTCAATTTACAACACATGCCAAAAAGTTATCCAGTTGCCAGGTCCTGTAGCTCCAGCTGTATGGTTATGTGTAGTAAGCTGCACTTTTATTTTTGCATAGTGCTGTACATGCAACTATATCCAAATATATTGCATCAGTTGCATGCAATATATCTGACCATACATTTGTCATGGTCCAGCCAAAATGTAAACGCTTTCTGTTTTGTAGTCATCAAATGTAAATATCACTTGAAAGCACAGAATCTATCTATCTATCTATCTATCTATCTATCTATCTATCTATCTATCTATCTATCTATTTATCGTGAGCTTTTACAGCTCCAGGATCTTAGCTTAAGTCCTTTTTAGGCACAGAGACAGATACTTTGGTGCAAATACAGGTCCTCCCGTATTTTATTTTTAGCAGCACAGGTACATGGATGCAAGACATGTACAGCATAACCAAACAAAAACCTGCTCGTCTGAGCTCTAACTGAACAGGTAAGTTGAACTTACTAGCACCTTGCAAAACAAATAGAAAGTGGCGTGGCAGACACTAGCTCTCCCCCAGCGTAGCTCCTCTCACGATGAAATGGTAGTCCAGAGTTGTAGGCCACACCTAGTCAGTGTACTCAATGATTTATATTGGCAAAGTAAACCCTGACATGGGAAAAAAAAAAGAAAAAAAAGAAATAAATAATATATATATATATATATATATAGTAGGCAACCGGTAGGAAAAATAGTAGATGGCAGATAGGTGCCAATGAGGTTGCTGTGTGGTGTATTCAAATTTCAGGGATGTCAGGCTGGACGGTCCGACAGCATGCCCCGGTCAAATTGCAGCAGGAGAACTGCAGTGGATGTGCCAGGAGCTCGGTTGGGGAAAGAGCATCTTAGTCAGTGACAGTAAGTTACTGACATATTGTTCAGTTAGTATAGCTGCCATGCAGCTTACATGGGCTCTGTCTCTGCACCCACCCTGCCTGAAAAAGTGTGGTAATTGCCCTGAAAACGCGGCTCCACTATAAGGGTGACCTTACGCCGCCCTCAATCTATATCTCCAGCAAGACCTCCATGACATAAATTATGCACAAGAACAAATGATCAGCGAAGTTCCTATGCATAAGAAAAAAATGGACAATGAAGTCCTGACGCATTTCCCCCTCTAAAAGAATGTTCCTCAGGGGACTATTAGATAGACCAGAAGTATTAACCAATAGCGGTCAGATATTTGGTGTAGATAACCCTAGCCAAAAAGGCTATACGGATAAAGACCACATCCTAGATATCAAGCATCCTCTGATAATGGGAGATCTGCTTTTTCAGGCAGGGTGGGTGCAGGGACAGTATAGGTTTCAACTTGCCATCTTGTGTTCCCTATCCCATACGGACTCTCATATCCAGGATTGGACTCTTTCTGCCCCACAGGCTCAGGCATTGCTTTAACTGTGAGTGGGGTTTTTATACCCACCACAAATACTTCCTATATGTTTATATGTGTATTTGGTATGTGAATTGCGTATCTATGGAACCATTTGATGTTATTTATATATGTGCTGGGATGATTTTGTGTATATATTTTTAATGGTATTTATTGATTAAAGGTTATGTTTTAGTCAAGTAAGGAATTTTCTTCAGTGCAGTGTTTATCTAATTTTATAATCATTGTAAGTTAGCATGGCCCTAAGAATTCTGTGGAGTCTTTCCTCACGCACCAACCTTTGCGCTTAGAATGCGGGACATTTAGGCTCACACCAACATGACCTTGCGATCCATCTGCGATGCGCCAGATGTATAGACCCCAGCACGACAGGTTAATACATACTGTCGCATTCTACACTGCTCTAAAGCAGTTTAGTTAGGCTTTAAACAAATAAAAGCCCAAATTGATAAATGTGGGAGAAATTACAAGAATGAACCAAACATGTGGAATGGTGCATTAAAAGATATCACTTCACATCAATTCAATATGTATCTCATGCATCATACTTCACTATTGTCTCTCTTCACCAAATGAGTATACATTTCTCTGCATACTTTTCCTTCATTGCTACCTAATTCCCCCATATATCGACTGCTATGTCTAAGAAAGCTACCGTGACTTAAGCAGCCTCAATTAAAATCTTGCTCTCTGTAACCCATTCATTTTTACCAGAGTAAATGTATCCGATTATTACATGTATGTAGTTAACTTGCATATAGCAAATCTCTTATTACATTATCTTTTCCCTGCAGGGACACTATGGGCAACATGTATGAGGCTAGCGCCGACTGGCCAGTTCTACATCTGTTTTTAATAGTGTACGATCCAATAGTATATATGAAAGAGTATTATGCTCCAAACATTGGTGCATAGAGTGTCATGCGCCAAAATTTGTCTCAGCCATGGTATGGATTTCTATGACAGTTTTAAGCCAAATTTTGGTGCATTTTTGCTGCATTCAAAAATGTTGTGTCTGGTGCAGAATGTGCAAGTTTTGGCGTACAACTGATCATACATCTATAGAACAGGGCTACAACAGTTTTTTTGTTGTGTTTTATATGAAAAGGAGATCCAGCCTTTCAGATTAAGATCCAGTAATTAAGGCTTGATCTCCTTTTGATATATTTTCCAAAATTGTTTACCTTGTGTTTGGCTCAAAGTACAGCAGAAATCAGGTGCAGCCCCATTCATACATGTTGCCCTATGTATCTAAATCAGTCCTAAAATCTGTCTTCAGTATACCTAGCAACCTCCAGACCTCTGACATCATTTATAATTGGTTACTTTGTTATAAATATCATGTTTACAACAAATGATTTTTCTCCTTCGTCCTGTAAATATTTAGAAGTTTGAAAACCTACACGTGTGACATTCCCATGACTGTAGATAACTATATAAACTGCTCACAAGCTTGTATTGACCTACACTGTCTATTATAAACAGGTTGTGTTATGTGAGAGTCTGATAACTATTATATGTCACAGATATAATTTATTGTATCATTAGCATAACAACATTAATAATATGCACAAAGGAGATCACCAGAAATATGAAGATAAACACAGAGATACTCTTCCTATAAGTGTAAATACTCTATCTATTTATCTATCTATCTATTATTATTATTATTATTATTATTATTATTATTATTATTATTATTATTATTATTTATTTTAGAACTCCCTTGGTTCCAGAGCACTGTACATTCGGGTTGCATACATAAAATAGGTCAAACAAGAACAAAGGTGACAAATTAATAACTAACAACTGGTATTGTAGGAGAAAGGTCCCTGCCCGTGATGACTTACACTCTACAATCATCTTTATTTTTTTTCTATTAGTTTCTTACCAGAAGGTCCAGATAATTTTTCTCGGGCTGTTTAGACGTCTTGAAGGAATGTAAGGATGGCGATGTTTAGTAGGCAATATAGAAACTTCATACCACATCAGTCTCCAGTGTAAGCAAATGTTCACCAAAAAGTGGCAGCCTTGTCACAAATATACTATCGCTCTATGTCTGTCTGTCTATCTATTTATCTATCTATCTATCTCACATTTATCTATCTATCATCTATCTAGCTATCTACGTTCAGTTACATCTACACATCCAGATATAAGTAGATATACATACACACATATACTCATGAAACCCTTCTCTATTAATATAACATTGTCACAGATCGCAAAATATAAGATCACAACATGCTTGGCTTTTTTATAGATTTATTTTGCAATGGTTAATTATCTTTGAGAAATGAAAAATTAGGTTATTACTAAACTAGGACCAACATAGTGATACATTGGTAAGATTAGAGTGTTGGTATTGTAAGATATATATTTTTTTTAAAACCAGTTTACGTACACTTTATAAAAAGACACAAAAGCATGGTTTTCTCACTATCTGACATGAAATCAGAATAAACCTTACCTGTTTTAGGTCAATTAGGATTACCACAATTATTTATATTTGCCAAATGCCAGAATAATGAGAGATACATTTTTAAGGCATTTTTATTACTTTCTGCAAACTCAAAAGTTTACATACACTAGAATTACTAGGCCTCTAAACAATTTAGGACAGTCCATATGATGAGGTCATGTCTTTGGAAGCTTCTGATAGCTTTATTGGCAACATCTGAGTTAGAGACAGCTGTGGATGTATTTTTTAAAGCACACCAGAAACACACTGCTTCTGTATGTAACATCATGGGAAAGTCTAAAGAAATCAAGATATCAGGAAGAAAATTGTGGACTTTCACAAGTCTGGCTCATCCTTGGGTGCAATTTCCAGATACCTGAAGGTGCCTTGTTCATCTGTACAAACAATTATACGCAAGTACAAACAAGATAGGAATGTCCAGTTATCATTCCACTCAGGTAGGAGATGGGTTCTGTGTCTCAGAGATGAACATGCTTTGGTTCGACATGTGCAACCCAAGAACAAATGCAAAAGACCTTGTGAAGATGTTGGCGGAAGCTGGCAAGATTGTGTCATTATCCATAGTGAAACGAGTACTGTATCAACGTGGGCTAAAAGGCCGCTCTGCCAAGAAGAAGCCATTACTCCAAAAGAAACCTATAAAGGCCAGGTTAATGTTTGCAAATGCACACGGGAACAAAGACCTACATTTTTGCACACATATCCTGTGGTCTAATGGAACTAAAATTTAACTGTTTGGCTATAATGACCATAGTTACTTTTGGAGGGAAAAGAGAGAAGCTTGGAAGCCTAAGAACACCATCTCAACTGTGAAACACAGGGGTGGCAGCATCATATTGTTGGGTTGTTTTGCTGCAGGAGGGGCTGGTGCACTTTACAAAATATATAGCATCATGAGAAAAGAAGATTATGTGGCAATACTAAAGCAATATCTCAAGACATCACCCAGGAAGTTAAAGTTTATGCGGAAATGGGTCTTCCAAATGGGCAATGACCTAAAGCATACTGCCAAACTGGTTACAAAGTGGCTTAAGGATAACCAAGTCAATGTTTTGGAGTGGCCATAACAAAACCCTGATGTCAATCCTATTGAAAATGTATGGGCAAAGCTGATAAGGCAGGTTTGAGCAAAGCAAACTTGGCTCAGTTACACCAGTTCTTTTAGGAGGAATGGGCCAAAATTCCTATCAACTATTGCTTTTGGAAGGATATCCAAAATGTTTGACCCGAGTCATACAGTTTAAGGGCAATGCAATGAAATACTAATGAAATGTGTGTAAACTTTTGACTTTGCAGAAAGTAATACAAATGCCTTAATAAATTATCCCTCATTATTCTGTATATATGTATTATTAAAATTAGAAACTAGTGACATATACATATATATATATATATATATATATATATATATATATGTATATATTTATGTATATATCTATACATAAATATATTATAATTTTGTGTGTACATGTCACTGATTCCTAATTTTAGTAATATATATTATTGATTTTGAAAATAATATCAGGTCTAGCCTGTCTACTACTATATCAAGCAGGCAGAACAATACTGTAGATCACCACTATCACCAATCCCTAGACACTATTCATTCAAGTATCTCATATTAGGCATTTGTTGAATGTGCAGAGTAAATGTCAGAGGAAGTTTGCCAGTCTTGTATACAGAGATGTTTCTCATTTTCTCCGTCACTTCCATCCTTCTCTTTGTACTACTGTTCTGTCAATTCCAATGAAAGGCTATCAGAGCTAAATGTTTTCTGCCTCACTCATACAAGTAGATCACAATTTTGTACACATTGAGTATAAGATTTGCTTTTATGACACTTTATTATATTACACTTACATTGCATTATATAGAGACATACCTTTGTTGTAGCAAACAGGTATTTAGCAGACATAGCCCTAAATATAGTGAAGGATTATAACTTACCAGAAGACAAGGCAGAGCACTTCTCTCCTATATGTACACATGGGGGGTCTGCAGGAAATGACTCCACAGAGGTACAGAGCCATGAAGTGCCCTCCCCAGCAGTGTGCAGCCTCCACATGTTCTGTCGCCCAGAAATAGCTTCCTATGTGAAAATGGAATTTGTACAGAAGGAATTGTGTTTTTATCATTTGATCTGAAAACGGGTGGATTTACCCGACGTAGAGCCGCTATATGCCGGGTGTACTTCTATAGCGCTCTGGCCTGGCCCCCATTCATTTTCATTTACCCTCTCTTTTGCCTACATCAATATTTGTATAAAAAAATTTAAAATGTGTTGTTTCTCCAAAAGCATAGCAACAACAGTGTGGATATAAGTAGGGATACAGCTGAATGGACACATCCAGCTGGATCCATGTGCTTTTCAGATCAGTATATTCTAGGTATACTGTGATTCTACCTGCAATCAGAGTATCCAGAACTTCATAATAGGTCTATAGTGACCTACCCCATTCAAAACTTTCTCCTTGTCCTTGAATGTACTGGGGTCATGGGATAATCCTGGGGCAGTCATGCTGTTGCACATAGATTAACCTGTATAGTGGGAGATGTACATAGGGTATATAGTGCATCTTCTGTATTCATCAAAGAGAAGACACATACCAGTGGTGAAAGCCCTGTCTATCTGCAGACCTGTGACAGCAGGATTTACTGCCTACAGATAAATGGCTGCAGTAATGGGAGCTGTGTGGTTACAATTAGGGCAATGGCTGCAGAGCATGTTACCTGCTCCTTATTTACAGCAGCAAATTGCTCTGTAAAAACTTCTCTTTCTGATATATTGCCCTGTAATGTGTTAGAATGAAATGACATTGCTGAGCTCTGAGAATACACTGACTGCACCCTAAAGGTCCTAATTGGTGTTGATATCACATTATTGCCTTCAATACTTAATTTATTATCATTTTATGCTGCATTTGGGGCACACCCCTAAATAGTGATTGTATATTGTCCCTAAATAGAGCAGAATTTTATCCATTCATAAGTCTGCGTTTGTATTGTTTTATAGTTTATAAGTAATTTATTATATAATTCTGATTTTTTTTAACAATGAACATTCAGTATCTGCTGTTTTATATTATCACGTTTATTTTATCAGGATTATTATTATAACTTGGATATGGAAACAGAAAACAGTATGATAAACAGTATCATGGCAAAATCACAGGTTATCTTATCACAGACAAAAGTGGATCTTGGTTTAGTAAGCCCTATTTGGATGACCTGCAAGAGGACAGCTCATTACTAAAAGTGTACATTTCCTTGAAGCAGGTAATGCCTCAGTAATGTTTCTCCTCAGGGCTATTTCTCTTCCCACTGATTGACAAACAGGGCATTGCTGGTTTCTTGTGTATTCTGAGTACTGATGTATCAGAATAATGACTCTATAGCTGATATTCAGGTAGCAGGGGAAAGGTTTGTAGATAATGATGAATCTAGTAATTGTCATATATTTTAGTAAAAATAAATGTCTTTTTATTGTCTTCCGTAGAGGTGCTCTTTGTGAATGTTTGCTGCTAATGAAGTACTACTTGATTATGACCTTTTCTATGGTTATTCGCATTTGTTACTTTAACAAATACTATTACTGCACTACTTTTTTTACCATTGCTACTTTAACAGGTACTACTACTGTTACTATGTCTATTACAGCTACAATAGCAAGTATTATTACTTAAATATTAGGCATCAGAATTATACCACCATCACTACTACTACCACTCTTTATTTTTTATTTTATTTTGCTATTGCTACTTGAACGTGTACTAATGCTGCTGTTATTTCTATTGCAGCTGCAACTGCAATTATTATTGCTTGTATATTATGTGCCACAATTGTACTAAACAATTGCTATTATTACTGCATTTTTGACTATTCTTTTATTACAGTGCACCTTATTAATTCAATTTTATTTGCTAAATCTTGGCAATTTTTAGAAATGCAAATGCCTGAATATTATAGTAAACCAAATGATTGGAAATCCTACGCAAACTTATTCTGATGTATGCAGAGGTTTCACCAATCTGCAGAAATTTATGACTGAGAACAGATCATAATAAAAAGTTTAGAAATAAGATGCATTGGGCCACATATATGAAAACTGGCTGTCTAGGTCTAAGGCTTTCTTTGTTGCTATTAGCAACCATTAAAAGTGCCTTTCATTTCATATGATGCTCTGAAAAAATAAAAGTGGAGCTCTGATTCGTTGCTATGCGCAACAAAGAAAATCTTAGACATAGACAGTTTTCATACATGATTCCTTTTCTAGAGTTCTCATTTATTTATCTCTGTAATTTATTATATATGCCCAACACAAATATAGATTGTATACCGCCTATAGTTCTCTCGTTCTTTGCTGGCAATGACATTTATCTCTGTGATTCAGTCTGGATTATTTCTGATTATTTTTGAAATAAGACTTAGGTTGGACCATTCATCAGTCTCTATATTGCTTGTATGTCTAAACTGATAGAGCTTTTCATTGCAGGAACATCAGCTACAGCTACAAACAAGTGTTTCCATAGAACTGCATGTCTAGATCTTAGCCTAGTCCTGTTATCATGTACAATGAGGTGAGGAGGAGAAGGGCACGGAGCTGTCTGTCCTCAATGACATCTCCCCATGACAGGTTTGCTGAATACTCCGACTCATCATTAGGAAGATTAATGAGAGAGGATGTTTCCAAAAAGAGCACTGGACACTATCAAATCAGATTCTTTGTTGAGTGAAATTACATTTGTAGTCCTCTGATACTTACAACTTTTGTTTTGTCACCACAGTGCACAAATGAAACAGCAATAACAAACTCAACGTATGTGTGCATATCTATATATATATCTATCTATATATATATATATATATATATATATATATATATATATATATATACATACATATATGTGTGCGTGTGTGTGCATATAGATATATGTGTGTGTATGTATATAGATATATATGTATATAGTTTTCTGTGTATGTGTTCTTATATGTGTATCATAAGTGTAGTCATAGTTTTATATATTTATGTATATAAATATATAACAATGTATATATGCAGTTACATAGCGCATATATATATATATATATATATATATATATTATAGTTACATACCTAGTTTTATATATGTCAGTGTATATATAGAAAGAGAGTTATATACGTTGCTACTTGCATAATCTCATCCGTGTGTATATATATATATATATACACACACATATATATATATATATATATACACACACACACACACACATATATATATATACACATATATACACACACACACACATATATATATATATATACACACACATATATACACACACACACACACATATATATATATATATATATACACACACACATATATACACACACACATATATATATATATATATATACACACACATATATACATGTGTGTGTGTGTGTGTGTACACACACATATATGTGTATATACAGCTCTCCAAAAGTATCTGGATGGTTGGATGCATAGATAGATAGACTTTTGGAGAGTTGTATCCATTCTTTTGCAGTCTACTGTGTACACATTGGTAAATCCAGCTTCTCTGATAAGTAGCCACTACGATGGCAATATGCTTGGGTGTCTATGGGCTCCTGCAGTTTACTAGCCTCCTGTGAAACACACACTTTTATTACCATATAAAATCACTGTTGGGTTTCATATGTGAAATCTATTTGAGGTAATACCTTACTCTAATAACAAAAAAGTTTTCTAAAAGTGCATAAGGTGCTAGGTTTTCTACAACTATATTGATTTAATCATTCATTTCTGTTTTATTGATAAAAATAGGAGTTGTATAAGAGAATAGAAACTTTCAGATATATATTGCAGAAAAAAACTGCACATTTCATGACCTTCTAGTTCGCTTCCTCAGGTCTGTCTCATTTCAAAGTTAGCGTCCTTTTAAACTTGCAAATGGCGGGAACATAAAACGAATATTTTGAATTAACAAAAGTAATTGACAAAATCTTCAGTGATAAATCATCAATAAATTGGTCAGATACAAATTATGTTATAACAACAAAAATATTTATTTTACTGATACAAAAAAATATTAAATATGTATTTAAATGTGCAAGAACTGCTTCAGCATTGTAATGCTTTCTGAAACTACAGAGTATAATAAAGAAACAAATATTTTAAATAAAAAATATATACAAAATAAACCTTCTAAGATAAAGTATAGAATGAATACTGAAGTTTCTTGTATAACTTCAAGGCTCAGCATGTCCAGAGGTTCTTGAATGAATAAAAGAGCCATAGTTTTTTTTTTATCCTACAATCACAAAAAGATAAATTAGAAATAAATATAACTCAGAAAATCTTTATCGTCACTATATCCAGTTAATATACTAATTTATTTAGTTTAAAAACCAAACAAATTGTTTTTCTTATTCTCCAGGATCGATCTCCAATATTTAAAGGGAGAGATGCAGTAGCTTACTCTCTTATTGTGATGTTCCACTGAGGATCATATGAGGACATTTTGATATAAATAAATTATTCACATTGGCTGGGACAAATCACAAGAACTTCAGTGATAAGTGACTAATACATAGATCAGATATGAATTATTATAATAGAAGATAACAAAAATCTGAATATTACTTCTATATATAATAATTTTATATAAATGTAAATGCACAAAACTGGCTTCCGAACTTAATGCTTTCTGAAACTACAGAATATAATAAAGAAACAAATAATCTTAAATAAAGAATATATAAAATATATAAACCTTCTAAAATAAAGTTTAAAACATATACTGAAGCTTTTTGTGGAACTTCAAGGCTCAGCATGCCCAGAGGTTTTTGAATGCATAAAAGAGCCATAGTTTTGTATCCTACAATCACAAAGAGATAAAATAGAGAAAAATATCACTCAGAAAAATCTTTATCATTGCTTTGTTGAATTAATATACTAATTTATTTAGTTGAAAAAAACTAATTGTTTTTCTTACTCTCTGGGATTCATCTCCAGTATTTAAAGGGAGAGATGTAGTAACTAACCCTCTCATCGTGATGTTCCACTGAGGATCATGGGGAAATTTTGAAATAAACAAATTATTCACATTGGCTGGGACATTTCACAAGAACTTCGGTGATAAATTACCAATAAATAGATCTGATACAAATTATATTATAACATAACCAATTATAATATTGCTTAAATAAAAAAGACGAATTACATATGAATGTAAATGCACAAAAAACGGCTTCAGGTTTTAGTGCTTTCTAAAACTTCTGTATATTCCCTATATTGTATGTAATTTAAAGAGCCAGGACATTTGCTTGTTTTTTCTCATTGTTGTTCTTTTTATTTTGTAAGCAATCTTTTTATTTGAGTTTACTGGTTTTCCGAATGGCTCCATCTATAAATGTTTTAGGAAAGCATTTCAGTTAAAATGTATTTATATTTACAGTAGTTTTTTGTTCAAAATTGCTGTCTATGGTATAATTTTTTTCACTCTACGTAACTGACCAAAGGGAATGTTCTCCTTCATTTTGCATTAAGAAATGGAAGGCTGATAAGGAGATAAATACACATGCACTTTGTGAAAGAATAGGAACTTTATGTAAGAAACCCACCTAACAACACATGGTGATATGACGGAAGAGTGGATGATTTATGTGATAGGGTATGAACATAGAGTATATTGCATACGTAGGGCTGAGAGCCTGGTCACATATCTGTTTTACCCTTTTAAAATAATACTTCCCATAAAAGTGTCCGATTTATGTTAGAAGTCCCTATCAAATTGGTATCAGTTCAGGAATCCCTTACACCCAGAGTCATATATTAATAAGAATGGGGTATTTCTGGAGTACTAAGCTATATGCTAAGTTCACAGAATGAGGATGCATGCGAGATACATAGATTACATCAGATTTTTTGCAGCATAAATTTTTTTGCACGTGCCCCAAATATTTTTAACAGTACAGAGTAGATAAATATTGGCAAGAAAAAAAAAATCATCAGTTACGCAAAATCTTCTGCACATATAATTACAAACAATCACACACACATATATAATATATATAAATATATATATATATATATATATATATATATATATATATATATATATATATATATGTGTGTATATATATCTACTATATATGTAGATATACATGTGTGTATATATACATATATATATATATATACACACTATATATAGATGTGTATATTATATGTGTGTATATATATGTTATGTAATATATGTGTGTGTATATATACATATGTAGATATATATGTGTGTATATATATACATATATATCTACATATATAGTAGATATATATATATATAGTATGAATATGTAAACAGTTAAATACACACATGTATATAGATATATAAATATATATATAATACAATATATAATATATATATATATATATAAATTATAATAATATATATCTATATATATCTAACATACATTTGTGCATTTAACTGATTTACATATCCCAATATAGTTGTGATAAGTATTAGGGTATTAGCTTCTTACCAGAAGTTCCAGATAAGTTTTCTCGGGTTGTTTGGACGTCTTGAAGGATTGAAAGGATGGTGATGTTTAGTAGGCACTATAGAAGCTTCATACCACATCAGCCTCCAATGTAAGCAAATGTTCACCAAAAAGTGGCAGCCTTGTCACAAATATACTATTGGTCTATGTCTATCTATCTATCTATCTATCTATCTATCTATCTATCTTTATCTATCTAATACAGCAATACAGTGGTGAATATGCATTGGATATGACAGAATGAAGTAATGTAAGGTGTTGCTACTTAGTGAGGAATATATAGTCCTGATATTAGCAGAGGGTGTATGCACATTACTAGGGATTAATGGCCTAAACTTGTATGTCATGGAAGTGACAAGTTAAGGATAGGGCTGATTCAGATAATAAAGAGATCTTCCTCTTAGTGTGAGCTCTGTATCAACTGCTGTTTGGCTTGGGATTTAGGGGTAGGGGGAGGGTGGAGCCCATGTTGGTGATGGGAGGCTGCTCCAGGCCCTGCAGCTGTATATAAGCCCCCTGTGGTCACCCCTCCTGCACATTAGCAGCTTACACACTTTTACTGCCTGTGTTATAATAGGAGAAGCAGCAGGCTACATGATTATGGATTATCATTTAAGCGACAAATTTGCTATAAAGAGCCAGAGTGGTAAAGCTGGAAGCGACTTCTACATGGGGGCCGGGGGTGCACTGGAGCATGTTATGGACACTCTGGACAATGACAACTTCTACAACAAGAACCCAGTGGGCAAGTGTGTACAGGCTTTTAGTGCCATCCAAAGAAATGAGCACCATGTGCGGATAGACAGGAGCTCCCCTTGTCAGGACGGCAATGGTAAGAGAAGTAGCAGAGAAGAGGTTAAACTAAAATGCGAGCCCCACATGTCACTATGTAATGAATATATAACATGTATACATGTGTATATATATTTGTAATGCAGAGCAGTAATCGGAGCATTACACACCTTCCTTCACCTTTATACTGTATGTATCTTATCTAAGTGGAGCTATCACTATTATATGTATCTGTAATAACAAGTAACAATTTACCCATCTGTCATTATATCTCACAATAATAATGTATTTAGCATTTTCATCTATAATAATCTAAGATTGTTCGTTGGTTGGTATATTTTATAGTAACTACAAATGATATAACAAAGGACATAATCATTTATAATAATCCTTAAATATATAAGTCTGCCTCATGCAAATTATTAAGTGAAATAACTTTGACAACTGCTTTTAAATATTACCATCTTCTATATGATTTATAACCTTAAAAAATCTTTACCGTTTGATTATTGAACATACTTTACAATGAACTATCGGATATTTAAATCTACTGTATAATAACATCTATCATTAGGATGCATAAAATGCAGACTTATCTGATACTCTAATATAAAACATAAACTGTGGACAGAAGGCAGAAAGTCCAACAGTGATTTCTGAATAGTTCATGAAGTGTGAGTTTGAGCAGAACAAGTGACAGTTCAGGACTGGAAGAACCTAAGCACTGTCGCATCTTTCCTATTCAGACATCAATATAAGTCACAACTCATCTTCCTCTATTTTAACACCTTTGTTTATGTGAGAAATAAAAGAAGCAAAAAATAAAACATTTAGGTCTAAGTTCTATAACAGATAGATAGATAGATAGATAGATAGATAGATGCATTGATCTATCTTTGACACATCTCATTGACACATTGCTTCTAAAGTGGACAGTTAAAAAAAAGCAACAAAGTTTTGTTACGATGATTATTGTTATTATTTATATCATTAATGTTGTGATTTATAATAATGATAACAATATCAATAGTACCACCAGCATTATTATTATTATCATCATCATTCATCTGACAGTATCAGGACCACAATACATAATATCCTTTACTGTCATAAATCACCCAGTGCCTCATCCAGGGAGTTGTATAATAATAATCTTTATTTATATAGCGCCAACATATTCCGCAGCACTTTACAATTTGGAGGGTGTAGGTATAGACAAAAAACATACATTGCACAATGAAAAGCTACTTACAGATAAGACACAAGGTGAGAGGGCCCTGCTCGCAAGAGCTTACAATCTATTAGGTTGTATGGGTGAGACGAAGGGTAGGAAGTGGTAGATTTACAATGGTCCTGCCATGTACCAGTCAGTTGGGGTTGTTTTATGTAGTATTTGGATGAACCTGCCACCCATACAGTACATCTATATACAGATAAGTGCCGAAAATGAGATGAGTGCGCTAGGGAGTGGGGGAGGGGGGGGGTTATAATGTTGTGATGTTCTCATCATGGGTGTGCAAGTATCATTCTTCAATTGCACACTGGTGTAGGATATGTAACATTAGTGGGAAGGTGGATATGAGACAGATACATGGAATGCACAATTGCATTGGTACAGGTATATGTGTTGAGTGCCAATATCTAAACTTCACGTCATCTGTGTTTCCCTATGGCAGTGAACTATAGCCTGGCGAAAATGGAGGGTCAACAGGCTGTGCCCCTGGAGACTTGCTGCAGTGTGCGAGTGTCGCCAGTGAAGGGTATGCAGCAGGAGAAAGGGGATCTGGATGAGCTAGCGGATAAGTGTGACAGTAATGTATCCAGCAGTAAGAAGAGGAGGCACCGCACCACCTTCACCAGCCTGCAACTGGAGGAGCTAGAGAAAGTCTTCCAGAAGACTCACTATCCTGATGTCTATGTGCGGGAGCAGCTAGCGCTCAGGACCGAGCTCACTGAGGCTCGTGTACAGGTAGGAGCCACTCTCCCACACACACAACAAAATCCAACCCTTTACCATGAGATTGTAGATGTGTATATGTGTGTATATATACTCGACAAATTTCACACATATATATATATTTATTTATATTATATAGACACGCATATATATTATATAGACACACACACATATATATATAATTTAGACACACACATATATAGCCACGCATATATAATGTATATATGTATATAGATATATATATTTATATATCTGTGTGACTATATATATATATATATATATATATATATGTGTTGTATGTCTATATATACATATATGTATGTGTTGTGTATATATATATATATATATATATATATATATATATATAATATATATAACACGGTCATATGAAAAAGTTTGGGCACCCCTATTAAACTAAATCATTTTTAGTTCTAAATAACTGGGTATTTGCAACAGCCATTTCAATTTGATATATCTAATAACTAATATTGCACATTTTGTGTTAGTACAATAAACCTCATTTCAATCTGGAAATATTACTGTGTCCACCAGTTATTAGATATATCAAATTGAAATGGCTGTTGCAAACACCCAAATATTTAGAACTAAAAATGATTAAGATTAATAGGGGTGCCCAAACTTTTTCATATGACTATATATATATATATATATATATATATATATATATATATATATATATATATATATACTATATATATATATATATATACAGTTCACTTATTAACTAGTTGGAGCACACAGGGTTGGTTGTAAATTTAGTTGTTCATTTTGCATTTACCATGAAAATAATAGCGGTGGCCAGCTATGTTCTAAGCACTGTGCGACTCCTGCTGTACTTTACATCCTGCGATACCTGATTTATGAGATTTTTATCCGCACTTTATGGGGAGTTTACCTCGTGATGTTATTTATATGTTGTAGAAGTTGTGGGTTACTCCTCTTGTTATTAGTACATCGTTTACAACATTTCATTTTATTACTGGATTATAATTCTGAATTCTAAATACAGCAGAGGAGTTACAAAACCGTTTTACAGCAGCAAAACAATACACAATATACAGGTGGTTTACAATGACATGGGATGCTAGTTAAACACATGAAGGTAAATTTCCAATTTTATATCCTTAGAGCTTGTTTGTTACTTTTTCTAGATTGTTTCAAATCAATAAAGCGACTTGTAATTTTACGTAATATTTTACTATTCTCTGCTATAAAATTAAAAAAGGGAGTAGGCAGCACATAGAGTTCAGTCTATAATATTGTCTTACAAAAATATTGGAGATAGGCTTATATACACATGCTCTTTCTATATTTGATAGACGTAATTATTTCTGCACACATTATATTAATTTCTGTTTCTGTATATACCACAGTGAAAAATATCACAATATCCTTAGCCTTTCTGCACCAGGTCAGTGCTCACTTTCTAGAGACACCGCCAAAATGTTTATGCTTCATACATTAGTAAGTATGGGACAAACGTAGCTGCTCATTTCTCGTGTAAATTCTGTCTGTAAAATATATCAAAATTTGTTAAATTTGTAAAATTAAAAATCAGTTGCTAATATATTTGGCATAGGTCAGTTGTGTCATTAGTAAATACAAAAGTAAATAGTAGTAGTCAGGAACATTAGAGGTATGATCACAAAATTCTACCGGGCATTTACATATTTTCCATAATGTAAATCTTTAGCATGTCATCTGGGCCTAGCAGTCATGCACTCTATGAATACCGTCAGGAAAGCTGCAGCACATGTATTCAGACTTTATACAGCTACTTATAAATCTGCTGTCACTTGAACTGGAGGAAAGTCTGTATACAGATGTCACATTCAAATTTGCATCTTTGTTTTTATTTTATTTTTTCGGCATAAACAACAACAGATCTTTTGACATCTTTGGGAAGCAGAATAAATCATAAATACATGTGTTTGTAATCAAGCCAGTCAGGATCTTTTTTTCACATAATACGAAAATAATATACTATAATTTTTATTTATTACATTTGTAAAGTGTTGCATGTAAAGTGTTGCTATATTTACAAAGAATAATTATTTTTTTAAGTAGACATACCCAACAGAATACATAGCTCTCTAAAAGTGAATGCACACACATAAATGTGTGTGTGTGTGTGTGTATATAGATATATATATGCATATAGTTTTCTGTGTGTTCTTATATATGTATCTATATATAAGTTAGATATATAAGTTATATATAGGTTATATATAAGTTCTTATGCCTTCAGTAAGTTATATCGCTATCTTGGGTCAAATGAATTATTGTTTGTAGATATGGCATAATATATTTACTTTTTTTCACCATAAAAGCAAAGATCTTAATCTGTCAGAGATCAATTAGCAACGGTTACATTTACATGGCTATATCAGGCCCATCTTCCATAAATATTTTTTGTGATGCATGTCTTTTTGGTGTAAAATAAATATTGTATAAAATACATTGGATTCTGTACACAACACCGCATTTACAAATACTTATTTTTTTGCTTTATAATTTAGTAATTTTTTCAGGATTCCCTTACATAAGTCTGTCTTTCCAATATTTTATTTTCCTCTATTATATTAGAGCGAAATAAGAAACTGATTACAAAAAACGAACGCATAGTTTTCTGTGGTGTCAGCATAGTGTCTAGTTATAACAATTATGATGCTTTCCTAAGTCAATGAAACTCTGTCTGCAACTTTCCTCTGCCCAGCTTACTTGTTTACTTTTATCCAAAAACTGATGAAACTGATGCATACAAACAATAATTTATATCAGTTTGCATTAGTTTTATATTTTTCCTATGCAATTGGTTGAACAAGAACAAATTGTTACAAATACACAGCAATAAACACCAATTATTGCTTTAGTGCTTCATGAAAAGAAAAAAAATCCCACATATTATCATCATCAATATAATTGTCATGGTCATTAGTTTTATTATTAGACCACATTAAATAATCACATTTTAAGTTGTAAGTTTTTTAAACTAATGTTAAAATCATCCAGAAATTCTTATCCGTTTTCTTCAGCTTAATTTTTATTTTTAGGACCTTAAAGTTGCCTACAGACATAACATTTTTATGAAGAATGCAGTATTTTTATCTTTGTTTTCCCACTTTTTTCAGCTAAATGTTAAGTGTAGGTGAACAGGGAGTTATGAAACACACTATAAACAATATTTTTGCAGCATTTTATCCTACTATTGTAATACTTTTTGGGTTAATAGTATTTTTTTCAAAATGCAATATCCTGTACATATAACATTTTCTTTAGGAGTTTCATAGGCTTCTGTATAGCAGTTAAAAAACATCTGAGTTCATGTTGTTTTGTATCAGCAAAAAATGTCACTAACAAAGTGTGTAAAGAAGGCCCTAGGCTAGACCCGCACAGCATTTTGCAGTGTTTTTAATTACTTTTTTTCAGTTAAAAGCACTTCTGTCAGATGTTGTTTCAAAATCTGTAGAATTTATTATTTTTTTCAAAAATAGCATGTCTAGTTGTTGAACTTGAAAAATACAGACACTCCCCACCCTCTCACATATCAGATGTAACAAAATTGAAAATCAGCACCCAAAATATGCTGAAACAAAAAAAAAAATGCTCTGAAACACTATGAAAAACACTTGAATCCTTGTGGTGATTTATAGAAGCTTTTATAAAAAGGCTGAAAAATTGGGTGTGAAGAAGTGTCAAAAGCGCTTTTGAGACATCAGTTTGCATCTCATAGAAACAAATTAGGCTTGTTAGAAGTTACTTTCTTTTTCTCATTTACTATACTAAAACATATCTTGTTGATCTTTTTACTGACACATTAAGAAAAAAAGGACCAAGTCAGATAAATTTTTGGGGCATTATGACATATATTCCATTGGTCAGGCTTTTATTTTTTATTTTTGCAGGTTACCGAAAATGCAAAAGTGTATTATTGGTAAAAATAATAAGATAATTTGAATAGAAACTGACAGCAACTAGTTGGAGAAATTAGCAAAAAAACTAGTGTAAAGCAAACAATAGCCCAGGTTCACAGGGGAGTTTCTAAATGTTTTTGGGTGCTATTTTTAGGACTTTCCATGGTTTAGTCTTTTATGCAGCAACTAGATGCAACCTGTAAGTAAATTGAATTTTATTATTTTCTCTTCACAAAAAGAATAAATTGAGGTTTTAGAATTGTCTCAACTTGTCCTGGGTTCAATATAAGTAAAAAGAAGGCTTACACCACCTATGGGGTAAAATTAGTCCAATATAACAGGATCTATCATTGGCCAGAGATAAGCCAAAGAACATCTTTTGGCATATCTTTGTCTGGTATACGTCACAATACCATTACCTTAATTGTACTAAAAAACAGTCAACTGTGTTTATTAAATATTATTGTATTAATATAAAAACAAATTGTGTATGGTATATAATTTTTCATTGAAGTCAGTGACATGTTTGGGGACTGCGGTCCAACTTTAAACTTAGCTTTGCTTTCCCTTCTACAACATCCATTTATTTACAGTTTTGCTTACAATATTTTTTGTGAAAACAAGCGATCACAACTGATCCTATTCGCTTTCATAGGACACAACACTGTCGCTTTACAACTTTTTCCAGTAATCAGAAGACATAGTGGAAATGAACCTCTCCAGCATGGTTGTGCAGTACAACTGTTGACTTACCCTCATTGGCTCCTACTTTTTACACCACCAAAAGTATCATCCTCTGCTTCATTTTATAGATCTCGTTATAAAATAGATCTTGATCAAACTGATATTTCTGTAATAGATATATTGTTCTGGATTTGGGTGCCATGAAAGTAATTGGACTTTTTTTTTACATTTGAGTAAAACTTCTGTAAAAAAGCATAAATACAAACATTATAGAAAATCTATATTTCCTGATATCTGTATGCAGGTCAAACATTGTAGATTCCATAGCTCTCTGTAGGTCTTGTACAGATTTCCTCCAGTGTGCTTAGCAGTGAGTCCCACATGTGTTCTGTATTTTTAGTTCCCATATATTGATGATGTAGTATGTTTTCATATTATAGATTCTGGAATTGTTAATTCATGTGAAAGGAATTGCTTTGAGTTAAGCATACTGTCATGAAATGCAGTGGTTTTATCAGACATAGATAACCTGTGACTCTTCAGTTGGAGAGGACTGTCATGTCCCCCAGCATCCTAAACTACCGAGTGGTTTCTCATGCTGTGCCATGATCTGTCCTTCACCAAACCATATTAGATAGGTCATCTTTCCAGCATGATAAATACTCCTACAAGGGTGGATAACCCATGAATATGCCTTTTCCTTGTGTAACATATCATTAAGTTTAATAGTAACCTCCCTAGCATTCACCAGAAGTAAACCTGAACCTAATTTATCTTATTGGTCACCTTTCCTGCTTTACATCAGCGTAGTAATTGGCACCCATTTAAAGGAGATTGTCAAGGTCTTTTTTTCCCCAGTAAAAGAGTCTCATTACTAAATTCTCCTAGCATGCTCTCTCTGTTCCCTGGGGAGACTTCAGGAAATATTTTTTCCACCCACAGACATGATGAATACATTTACCAAGCTGATTTTTTTTCCTTTCTTTTATTCCTAGGCATTTATTTCACCAGTGCCATATTTATTGTCTCTCGGTAGCAGTAAATCTCTTTATTAACCGTTTGAAGATAGACTTTAGTTAAGAGGCCTCCCGTCCACTGGGAATGATGGTGCTGGATACATATGAGAGCTGATGCTGAAAATGGCCAACATGAAATGACGCCATTACCAGCAATGCTGTGCTATGTATACCTTAAGGGGAGAATTTTTCATTATGCTTAGCAGTTTTTGGCTTTGAACTTAATTGAGTTATTTTCTACAAACTCTTTTAACAGCAAGGCTTGTTGTAAGTAAATACATCGTACCAATAAAACAGGTTTCTAATGGAAGAAATCTGCTTTCTATTTATTATGTGTGATGCAGATTGTGACAGCACTACACATGTCATGTAGGATCTGTATTCTATTATATTCATTATAGAGAAGAAAAATACATGGGACTTTGTTAATATCAAAATCATTGTTTAACATTCCTCATCCATTAACTCAAAAGTTTAGAACATCAAATTTGTAAACTAGACTTTACTTGGAACAAATACACCAAATTGTTACACAATGTAATAAATACAGGACATTTGTCTCTTTTACCACCCCATATTCCCTCCAGCCGCTATAACCCCAGTTATAGGTGTCCGCATAGACTTATATACATCTCATAGATGTGTGCAATGTGTATTTTTTTTACAACCAGGAAGGGTTCCAAATGTCAAATCTATCATTAAGATTTATCAAAAACTACACTACATGGCTTTACTAGGCTGTATATGAATGACATTTGTTTTAGTACTAATTTTGACACCTTTTATGTCTATTTTTTAAGAGAACTTGGCCTAAGGGTTAGTTCACATATGTCTGGTAAAGCCCCCCTCTGTTGTGGTTGTGCCAGGTTAAATCAAGTATTCACATTGTGTTCGTATTTATGAAGCCTCTGGATATTATTATTATTAGTATTTATTTTAAAGTGCTATTGATTCCATGGCGCTGTACATTCAAGGGGGGTTACATACAGAACATGTCAAACGAGTACAATGATAACGATGAATGACTTACAACTGGCACAGAGGGGGAGAGGGTCCTGCCTGTGAGGGCTTACAATCTACAAGGAGGAGAAATATCCAGAGATATTCTATATCCAGAGATAGAAAAGATAAACTTGACACAGTACCACAGCACAGAATGTTATCTCAATGCCTTTCAATAGTATTTCTTGTGATCTAAGAACAGATAACATGGAAAGTCATGATATCACTATCAGGTTAGACTTTGCTACATCTGTATGTCAAGGTACACTAGTACATGTTGCTGAGGAACCTATTGTAATGCAGCAACATAAATTTGACAGATTAGTCTTATACTACATTGCATATGATACATTATAGCCAGAGTCTCATCTGGATCTTAATTGATGCTGCATTCACATACAACAAGTAGAGGTTAAGGTACAATGGGTCCAAATGTGATACCTATTGGGGTGCCCATTGTCTACACTGCTAACCTAGCAGGAAACTAGCATGCATTAAAAGCAATATGATGAGTTATGCCATCAGTTTATCCTGGAAATTTTTACAAAAAAATGTTGGAAACCACTAGACATATATGTACGAGCCTTTACAATGACTAGTACTTTATATGTGCTTCATACACTTACACTGCTTTGTGCCATGTAGAATAAGACAATGCCCAGAAGCTATGTCTTTTGATTTATTTTATCCTGCTACTGAAAAAGAAGCCCTTGCATGGATTTTGCTTACCTGTGAGAGAACCAACTTTGACATATATTTTCAAGGCTAATCGGTTTATAAACTGGTATGTTGTGGTAAATATTTGCTGATCAAATCAATCATCAAATAATTTGTGTTATTTGTTACTAGAGAATTGATATTAACCACAGAATACCTGGAATAAATTGAGTTGGTTGCTTATATTATTTTCTTTTTATAGCCAGCCCAAATGGATTAGTGTTTTAGGTCTAATAAAAATGGCATGACTGAACTAATACACACAGCATTTTGCATCTTTACTTTTTGCTTACATAAAAGAAAAGTTTCTGTATGAAGTCAGCTATAAACATGTTTATGGCAGCTGAGCGGTAAGGTGTCATGTGAAATATTACCTGGTTATTTCAGTCTATATAATGTTTTATTATTGAATTCTCCAGTGATAATGATGATGTTGTTATAGAGGGTTTACAGAAAGTAAACTACAGAAACAAATACTTCCTAAGAGAGTAACTAGTGCAGCTTCCATCAACTTATTAGGCTCAAGCCAGGAAAGGAAACTAAATATGAAAGTACAATATTAAAATTAACACTATATTCAATGCATCTCTTGTTTTGTAGTAAAAATATGAATGCAAAATCTGCGTTCTATAGACGTGTAGCAGTAGAAATGAATTAGGATCTTGAATCCAGTCCATAGTTAATGGTTTGCTTACGGATACATAAATAAATCAGCTGTGCTAGTGCAGTTAATATACATTTTTATTTTTTCACAGGATCCAACCCCAACCCTTCCTCCCCAAAAAACCCTCAAAACACTGTACACACTGGTACGCTGGTATTTGGTTTCCTTTTCCAGCTGAAAAGAACCTAAGTAACTTAAGGAATGTAATTTATTTCTGTGGGATGTAAGCCATGTTAACCTTGATCTTGATCTGTATATTTGAACATGTTTTAGAGAAAAAAAAAAAAAAAGCTAAAGAAAAATATTCTAGAGCAAATCACATTCATTTATATGTGAGAATAGTTTGCATCAGGTTCTGGCTCCAAAAATGTATCCGAAAAAAGTGACTCATAATATAACTGCATGTAACAATACTAACTTAATACTCCATCAATTTCACATATACAAAAAAGACTAGTGTGGACAGTGCCACTTTGTCAAGGTTCACCTGAGACAGATGGTGGATGGTGGACTTTGCATATGGTTAGACCCAGGGAGCCTAGGAAAACCCATGGTTTTTTTTTTTTTTAACTCTTTAACTGCTATACAGGGATCTGGTCTTTGCTACGCTCAAAGCAATGTCCTAGGGCAACAGCTGATTTTGGAAATTCGGTACATAAAGGGCAGCCTAGAAGCAGAGTGCTTTTAAGATGAAGTTGTAGCAATTGGTCAGGGAAGGTAGCACACAATAAGTAAGGTCAGAGGAATACACCTAAAATCAGGCAAGGACTAAAGGGAGAGACCATGGTGAGCAGTGATATGTAGGGACACAATTTTATGTTGCATAATTTTCCCTTACATTTGTGAGGCCTATCATATGTACCCACTAGGGACAGCACCAGAACAAGAGGAGGCAGGGGCCACCTGGCAGTGCTGCCCAAGAGCGGGCTTGGATTAGTAAAGCAGTAAACTGGCTCACTGGCATCCCAAAGTAATAGATGGTTGTCAGCTTGTGACACCTTGCTACATAATTCGATTCTGTAAAGAGAAAAAAATATAAACAATAATACCATATTTATGCAATACTTTTCAGACAGTTTGATTCATTTTAGGCTAAAAAAGAAAAGGAAAATATTTTAGAAACAATACAATAAATCAATAAATAATTAGATGCATATGCTATATGATTACTAGTGTGAACCCAACCTTTTATATTTAGGGTAGATCTTTTTTGTAATGTACAGTATTTGCCTTGAGCCCTATATTGATACAATGTATTTGTCAAGCTGAATGTTGGTTTTACTGCCAAGTTGTTATTAAAAACATATCCTAGACTCTGTAGTGCAGCAAGGTGCAAAAATGCAGCATGTTTAGTTCATAAAAATTCCATTTGCTAACGAATACATTTTGCCTTAAAGGGCTAGTATACTCACTAAATAGGGCTTCTGCACTTTGGGAGACATGTATAAAACTAAACGGCTCAAAGTTCATTTTCTCATATATTTTAAAGTGTATAATGCTCATGAATCTAAGAAAGGGGTTTTTGTGCGTTCATAAATGGTGTCTAAAGTTCATCGCACCTCGCCTGTGTGTTAGGCGCATTATGGAAATTAGGCGCACTAGTAATGCACCTAACAAGTATAAGGGTTATAGATAGGCTGGAAATAAAATGAAAGTTATTAGAATAGCATGTCAGTGAATAGAAACTATGGAACTGATTTTGCTTGGTGAAACACAGGTCCCAGCCAGACCTGTGGTGTGCTGGCTCCTGCTGTATGCAGAATAAAAGGTGAGAGCAGCAAACATAAATTTCTAATTTAATGTAGTAAAAATTTTTTTCAAAAGTGGTTTATTTAATGTAAAATTCGTTTTATATTCTCTTAATTTGAAATACATTTTATAGGAGATTTTTTTTATTTTTGGGATATTATATATTTTTATATTAATTTTATATGATAAATTTTTTTATTGCATTTAAATAATTAAATTGTATACAGTTTATCATAAATACCTTTTTATTATTGTACTGGTGTAAGTTGAGAAATATTGGACATTTTTTTTAGCAAACAGCAAATTCAGCTCCACTTTGACTCCTCAGGCTCAGGCAGACCACATTGAAATAGGTCTGCTTGTCCAAGCAGTAATGCACCTAGTTTTGTTGAACCACATTTATATATGTGTCTAATAGTACGAGTGTGGTGTGACACGTCTCCAGAACGCCCCTTCATCCGGCTACGATGTCTAATGCGCCTAATGAATGTGTTAGGCGCATTGTTCGTGAGACTCGACACTTTTTATTGCGCCTAACACATTCATTTGGCGCATTAGACATCGTAGCCGTCTCACTCTGGCACATTTTACGCCAGAAAAGGATGAAAAACCCAATCATACATGTCTCCCTTAATCTTTAGCATAGCTTTTTTTGTTGTCTATTTGTGGAAATGCCTTTCGACAGTCAGAATCCATTTGTGATTTTAATTTGTGTGCAAGCAGCTCAATAATTTTTTTCATTCCAAAATTAGTATAAGGTGTTGTATGAATTGTAACACAGAATACGAATAGACATATACGTTGCTGGTTACAATTAGATTAATTTAGTAGAGTGACAATCAACAGCTGCCAAAGCAGTATTAATTAAAACATAACACACAAAATATTAGGACTTTTATAACTGAAGACACCAAGTTATTGAACATTATGCACTTTAGTAAGTAGCAATGAAGAGCCTTTATGTGGTTGTCAGCTCTAATGGTAAGTTGATCAAAGTACTCTCAAAAAATATTCTGTCATTTTGCTAATTGTAATGATCAGAGAATTCACATAATATATACACATAAGGCCACATGTATGAAAACTGTCTAGTTCTAAAACTCACCTTGTTGCTCATAGCAACCAATCAGAGCGCTCCTTTCAGTTTTCCAGAGCACTATATGAAGTGAGAGGGTTGCTATGGGCAACAAAGTGAGTTTTAGACCTAGACAGGTTTCATACATGTCCCCCATAGTTTTTGAGTCTGGTGTATACATGAAAGGAGTACTCCCCTGCTTCTAACCTCTTCATCCCATGCCTGTCTGCAGTAATTGATGGCTGGTTGCTGTGGTTTATGTGTACAGTCACCTTTCAAAGGCTGTGAGGAGGGCAGGAATGAACCCCTCGTGATACACTGGACTCAAACTGAAAAATGAATCTAGAGTATTCTCTGATTGGTCATATTGGCCTCATGGTCTGTTTTTTCTTTGTGCCATTTTGGTTAATAGAAGAATGGACCCGTCCCCACATTGTGCTGTCTTTATGACTGGTCTACTTTAATCCATAAGGAAACCCCACATGAAGCAGTAATGTGACCACAAGATAAAAGTAACAGTTTATAGTTTCTGTTGATATCAGTTGGTTGTCCATATTGAATACATGCTGCATCCCCCAGAGAGAAAAACAGTGTTGGCAGATGATTTCTACTTTGAATAACAGATAAAGATCTGTAACCTTGAACCCCTTCCTCTATTTAATCAAAATTCCCCTGCAGAGTATTTGAAAATGGGCTCTGTAAACCAGACAACCCTGTAAAGTCATTGGGCGACATCTATGAATTTGCATGCGCCATTTTTTTTAACTTTAGCTGCCGACACATAATTTCTAAATAGATATAAAGGAGGGTATAATACGACAGTATGAATGAAAATGATATGCGGCAAACATTTTGGCACAAAGAGTGTAATGCAGAACAGATTTTTCACTGCTGTCTATGAGGCACATGGTGCCGTCACATTTTTGGTGGATTCAAAATACTGAATCCAACTGAAATCTGCGCAAAAATCCCTTGTTGCTATTGTAGAGATTTTATAGTTGCCGAATTCATTTACTGATTATTACATGTTGGAAATATCTCAAACGTTTGGTGAAAGACTATGAGGATATAGAGGAACTATAAATGGTGTAAAACAGAGACCATAAAAGACAACAGATATATCTGAAGACTCATCCCAGATATTCTCCCACACTATATAGTAGTTAGAATATTAAAACAAAGGGTAAGGGCTAATATGTCATGAGGAGGATAACGTGTTATTATATTTACTATTTTGTTTTTGTTTTTTTTTTGTTTTTTTTTAGAAATTGTGTTACATAACAACTGTTTTCTACTACAGGAATGGGTTAACAATCCGCAACAACTGTCTCATCAATGTTAGGCCTCGTTCACATGGCTTATTTGGGCACGGATTGGCGCCGTACTCTGCGCCGGATTTGCGCTGCAGTACGGCGCCAATCCGTCGGAGTCATTACGGTAATCCACTGCTCTCATAGAGAACAGTGGATTCTGTCGCTCCTCCCCGCTTGGCGAATCCGCCGGGCGGGGAGAAAGTGACATGCACATTATCCAGGCGCAATAAGCGCCGTGGATAATGGAAGTCTATTGGCCCGGGGAGCGGCACCCCCGCCGCACTCCGGCCACGCCCCCGCCCCTTATTCACGGCGGATTTGTGAGCTCAATACGGCTCACAAATCCGTCGGGAATAAGCCGTGTGAACACGGCCTTAATGTTATTTAAAAGCTTAATGACCCGCTAAATGTTTCAGTTTTTGCCCCTCAGCGTTGTAGCAGCCATAACATTTTTTTCAGTGAAATGACTGTATTAGGACTTTTTATGTGGGGGAAATTGTATTTGTATAAGTAGTTTGAGAATACATATAAATGAGTGCATAATTTGTTAAAAAAAAAAAAGATTTGTGTTGTGAATTTAATTAAGCATTGTGTTTCTGTATATTTTTTCATTATCACATTTCACACTAAATAAGCTGTAAATTAATTCTTCAGGTTATTACAGTTAGGGTCCGTCTACCTGACAATCATTTTCAGCCGGCTTTTTACACAGATTCGGGTTTCAAAAACCGTACAAATCTGACTGTAAACCATCCCCATAGACCTCAATTGAAAATTTGAGTTGTAGTCTACACATATTTTTGAGGTCGGATTTCAAAAACAACACTTTTACAAAAAAACTAATATCATGTTCAAAAATCTGCCTTATTTCACGTAAAAAAAAAGGCACCCCAAACATTTTTATGTTGGTTCCACATCCAAAATCCCACAGAGATAAATGGGACTCATTTTCTGACTTTAAATTAAATTAAAAAATAGGCAGGAAAAAAACCTTCTAAAATCCACATTGAAAACCATGTCAAAATACTCATCGGACAATGCGGTTTTAGGATTCTAAATTAGTATTTTCATATGTGTCATGTAGACTTACCCTTATGTTGAGACATAATATGAGTAAGGCTTTGTTTTATAATGCACATATAATGAAATGGTTTTCTTTAAATATTGAATATTCTCTTTAATTTTTTTGATTTTATTTTTAACAGAATTTTTGTTATTAACTCTTTTATCAGTACTTTTAATCCTATTAATTAATAACTTTTTATAACATTATTTTACAATTATAATGTAATGGCATACACCTTTGTGGGAATACATCATACTCTATGTCACTTTGGCACAGACTGCTGTTAGGGCCACACATATTGATCCTAACAGCAGGCTTACAGACAGCCCTGGGGTCTTTTCTAGGTGACCCAATCAGATTGAGGAGTCACCTTTGAATATGCTGTAGTCTCGCTTACCTATTGTTTATTTGGCACCTTGATAATAATATACATGTACATTACATAAACATGTGCTTCATGGTACCCTAGTGTGTCTGTCTATGGTTTCACAGAGGACTTCAGTAACCCTATAGCATTGACCTAACTCAGACTTACTACAATATATTAAAATTGGAGAAGGGTTAAGTGACCCATAGAGACCTTCTATATGAAAACATACCAGTACAGAAAAAATAAAGATAAGAGTCTGCATTATTGAGCTATAGATTCCTAACATAGTTTCATATCTTGGCTGTAGCTATAGCTTCACCACTCAGCCTAAGTGGTTTTCCTTCCACAAGGCACTATTCAGGTGAGCTGCGTTTGCATACATAAAACTGCCAGACACAGAAGACATCTCAAAGCTCTTAGAAATATACCTTCTAACAGATTATGTTGTCTTGTGATGTAACTGTGGAGAGGCAAACATTACAAGAGAGTCCACTCATGAGTTAGTGGTTAATATTCTGCATTCATCATGCACCTTCTCAGTGAAACCTTTTTATCTTTTTAAGGTCTGGTTCCAAAACCGCAGGGCTAAGTGGAGAAAGAGAGAACGCTATGGTCAGATACAACAAGCCAAAAGCCACTTTGCTGCCACTTATGATATTTCGGTTCTGCCAAGAAGTGACAGCTACCCACAGGTAAATATGCATCATGAAAACCTAAGCAGTCATGAAAAATGTGCAGAATACAGGACTACTATGTTAATATGTCATCACAAGTATACAACACCAGAAAACACATATTTCTGTGGATTTGTAGATTGAAAGGATTATTATAAACCAAAGAACGTCCATGTAAACAGTCAATACATCTATATTACAGTATTACATATGACGATATTACATGGAAAACTTCCACAATATCAGCAAAAATAACTACCTAAGTTCTAGTATGCAGCGATTCACTAAAAATAATGCAACTTAAATTTTTGACATTTCTAGGTGCAATTTATAGTTAAAAATCTATTGTTCTGATCTGCTACCTTTCTGTCTAGAACTATATGCAGAATGTTTTATGTTACCAACATTGCACGTGTATTGTAAGGGTCCTCTCTCCCTCTCTCAGTTGTTAGTCAATTATTGTTGCCATTGTACTATGTTTGGTCTGATGTTATTTATGTAAACCCCCTTCAAATGTTGTGCAATTAATGGCACTTTAAAATAATATATAGTGTGGTTCTGATGATGCCAAAACTATGTACCAAAAACAACAACATAATTATGACATTAACACTAGATGGTAGGTACGTGAATGAATATTAGATGATACAGTTAAAAACGTAGTGGTAGATAGATATATAGATACTATAGATAGTTACGGTACTGTAAATAGATACTGTAGATAAGAAGATAAAAATAAATAAAATACTAATAAAAATATTTAGAAATAGAAATGGTATGATAATGTAGAAATGGTAGATAGATAGTTTAGATAGAAACATACTATATATATATAATATTAATATATATATATTATATAATATATATATATAAATATATACACTCACCCGGCCACTTTATTAGGTACACCATGCTATTTAACGGGTTGGACCCCCTTTTGCCTTCAGAACTGCCTCAATTCTTCTTTGGCATAGATTCCAAAAAGGTGTTGCCAACGATGCTCAATTGGTACCAAGGGGCCCAAAGAGGCCAAGAAAATATTCCCCACACCATGAAACCACCACCCCCCCAGCCTGAACCGTTGATACAAGGCAGGATGGATACATCATTCCCTGTTGTTGACGCCAAATTCTGACCCTAACCATCCGAAAGTCGCGGGAGAAATCGAGACTCATCAAACCAGGCAACGTTTTTTCCAATCTTCTACTGTCCAGTTTCGATGAGCTTGGGCAAATTGGAGCCTCAGTTTCCTGTTCTTAGCTGAAAGGAGTGGCACCCCCGGTGTGGTCTTCTGCTGCCCGTAGCCCATCTGCCTCAAAGTTCGCCGTACTGTGGTTCAGAGATGCTCTTCTGCCTACCTTGGTTGTAACGGGTGGCTATTTGAGTCACTTGTTGCCTTTCTATCAGCTCGAACCATCTGCCCATTCCCCCTTTGACCTCTGGCAAACAACAAGGCATTTCCGCCCACAGGACTGCCGCTCACTTGATGTTTTTTCTTTTTCGGACCATTCTCTGTAAACCCTAGAGATGGTTGTGCGTGAAAATCCCAGGAGATCAGCAGTTTCTGAAAAACTCAGACCAGCCCTTCTGGCACCAACAACCATGCCACGTTCAAAAGGGACTCAAATCACCTTTTTTCCCCATAAATGATGCTCGGTTTTTAACTGCAGGGGAATTGTCTTGACCATGTCTACATGCCTAAATGCACTGAGTTGCCGCCATGTGATTGGCTGATTAGAAATTAAGTGTTAACGAGCAGTTGGACAGGTGTACCTAATAAAGTGGCCGGTGAGTGAGTATATATATATATATATATATATATATATATATATATATATATATATACTGTACATAGATAAACATATATAAAAATAGATACATAGATAGATAGGTACTATACATATGTATTGTAGGTAGATAAATAGAAAAGTGGATAGGTACTGTAGATAGATACTATAGATAGATACTTTAGATATGTAGATAGACAGACAGACATAGATAGATAGATAGATAGATAGATAGATAGATAGATAGATAGATAGATAGAACTGTTGGGGATGCTAGTAACTGAATTTAAGTAGATATTCCAATCCATACACAAACATCTTGGGAGTCCCCACAATATGACATACAGTGCCCAAAAGATACAGTCTTATTTCCAAGCTGCTACAAATAAGAGATAGAAAGGTAACCACCTGTGTGACTCTCTCTATTTAATTTTTTGAGAATTGCTACAACATGAAAGCAAATGTTCAAATGTTTATAGAGTAATAAACATAAGACTGAAGTAATATGTTAGCAAATATGTATAAAACCCAAGAAAAAAGTTGACATGTACAACAGGTTATATCTGTTATCTATAAATACTTTATTTATATGAATTCCGAAATCACATTTACAAGATGAACTCAAAAACACTTAAAACAATACAATACTTTAACATCCCAGAATCATGTAGCTGTTATTCACCAGTTCTCCACAATGTATAAAAGAACACCCTATGCTGTAAACAAAACCATCAGTAAATCACAGGTAAAACCGTATAGTAATTGATTTACATACTGCAATAGAAAAATGTTGGTATAGTATCAGACTGCAAATATCCATAGGATCTTGAAATGAATATTATTTCACCATTATCAATCCATATTCATTTATGGAACTCCTCACATGTATTGCCGTACTACCACCATTTCATCAGGAGTAACATTAACGTTAGCAAAAATGGTCTACTAACTTTTAGACATATTTACCAATGTATTTCACTTTTTATGTTACATAACAATAGAAAAATAACATATAATTGGTCACCAAAACATAAGTGATGTGATGTTTCTATAAACAGGGTAAAATACCCCCAAAACCTTGCATTATTTATTTTGTGTACTTTATATGTGTACATAGACACCAGCCACCAGGTGGTATAAAGCAGAGAAGTAGGTCAAATATGCATAGTATGCTGTGCCAAATGAACTTGCCATGTGTGCACTTTTTGATAAATGTGGCTTAACGAGCTCCATTATTCCTGTGGCTTATGACATTTGATAAATCCTTCTGCACCTATTTTGTTAATGGAAATGGATGTATTTGGTTAGGATTATAGAATGTAACTAACAGAATATCTAAATGTCCATTTGTGTTGACAGCTCCCTCACCTTACATCTTGCTATTAATTAATATCTTCATTTTTTGGTGTTAATTTTGTTACTATACCAAGATGCAAATAGTATGATACCTGTAACCACTGCAGCCAGGGAAGTATTAAGCTTCATTTGCTTGATGTATCATGCTGTTGACCATTATTAGCCAAGAAGAGACAGAACAGTGCTGGCCCTTTGTTATGTTTATTTTATATGAAGCCATTTTCTGCTGTGAGAAATTGCCTTAATGCACAACTAGCATTAGAGAGAAAACAAGTCGACTGCTGCCAAATCTGGAGGCACAGCAACTGAAATACTTTAAGCTCTGAAGTATTTTACTGTAGGTCCTTTGGCTTTGTTGACTGCTGAATAAATAAACTGTTGGATATAAGATAGTATTGTACCTTTGGGGACTTTTTTAGTGAACCTTGGCCCCGGTGGTAAAGGATTGCTTAAAATAACCTTTTCCAGCCAATACATCTGTTTTCAGTCTTTTTTCCGCGTCTCCCCTTTTCTACATGCAAGACAAACTTATCTTATCCTTCAAAGAGTTGATGCTGAAAGATATGTTCCCTTGGTTTTAGGAACTAAATCCTCTGCTGCCCGTGTACTGTTTACAATGTTAATATTTTTCACTGAATATACATACATTTATTTCTTACGTTATGTCATTTATAGCTGCAATTAAATATTCAACTTTTTGCCAAAAGTACCCTGAAAAAAAGACATCTTATATTTATCAGTGTAAAATGTAGGAGATATAAAACAATCAATTATGCCTGCTTTAGATTCAGCAAGGGTGGCAGTATGATGCTAATTATTGATTTGGCTATAATCAGGCAAACCATAACAAACTAAATCTAGTAATACAAATGGCACTTGGTATATGGGGGCCCTGTCATAGATATTGCATTAGGGAACACAGTAGCTTTAAGTTAGTATGACCCTAGAAATGATATTACTGGACTTACATTCTACAGGGGGAGGAGGTCAAAAGGACCACACCTTTTTGACATGTGCCTGAATTGGTGGTTGATGTTTAGGTTCTAAATGTAATGAGCTGTAATATCTTTATGTGGGGATTAAGTGGGTCTATTTAACTGGGTGTTTTGGAGCATTTAGACAGTGTGTGCACAGCAAGTACGTGAATGACAAGTAAGCCCTGCTGCAAGATTGGGCAGGCAGAGGTCTGGGTCTAGACTGTCACCAAGGAGCACATTGGTGGGTTAAAAGAGAGAAAATAGAGCCTGAGGAGTGATTGGGAACCCGAGGAGAAGTGGAGCTCATGGGGCTAACACATAGAGTCCTATACATTGTGAGATAGGTGATGCAGATAGAAACTCTTAGAGGGGTCACTCGGAGATTGTGAAAGAGTGAGCTGCAGAGGCTAGTGAATCTAAGAGCCTGTTGTAAGAGAGCCAGTTGATATGCCTTTTCTAGAGCCAACAAGTTATGAAGAACACAGGTTATCGCAAGACCCAGCCAAAAACTTAAAAAATGATCTTCAGACTAAGAGGAAGGCATACGCTGTGAATGGAGGAGAAGGAGATTGCTTCTTCTGATGACCAGACTTGGGAGAGATTGTCATGGAATCAGTGTCTATAGTTCTCCGTTTGCAAGTTGGGAACAGTTAAGTGACACCAGAGTCGAAAGGTATAAAAATAAAGTTATTGTAAAGTCACACCATTGGGAACATGTATGAAAACTTTCTAGGTCTAAGGCATTCTTTGCTGCCCATAGCAACCAATCAGAGCTCCCCTTTCATTACATATAGTGCTCTGAAAAAATGAAAGGGGAGCTCTGATTGGTTGTCTATGGGCAACAAAGAAAGTCTTAGACATAGACAGTTTTTATGCACATCCCCATGTGTGTTGTTGAATACCTTAAAGTGGTACTCTTAAAGAAAGTAGGCTTAGACTGTGTAAAATGGCCATCTTTCTGCATATTTCCAACCATCATTTGTGTACAGGCTACAGGTACGTGATAAGCTAGTCAAGGTGGTTCTGGAAATTGGTAGTAAAAATGCCATCACGGGCACCCCTGGACGTGGTAAATGTCTAGGTGTGGAATGTTGTGGTAGAAGCCTCACTCATAGTGCATGGAAAGCTATAAAAAGACTGTGCCCACTGAAAACACTACAAACTCTGTACTTAGCACCAAAAATTGTAGCACCACAAACCTTGCATACTTGATAACATTTACACAATCCCAATAAACATGTTGAACACATAGGTAATCATAAATTACTATTATGCAATATACATCTATGATGATTAAACCTCCAATAATATTTATAAAACAGAGGGCTATGAAGTGTTTAAAGCACACATGGTCTAAAAATAATTAGCCTGACACTGTTATGTATGTATATGTAGCTTTACAGGAGGGTCTGATTTTTTGGGGGGCTAACTTTATTATAAGTAGACAAACAGTTGGAATCTTTGGAACTAATTACAAAGTTGTCACTCCTATTAATGGCACAAAACTGTCTTAAAATAAGCCTGCTCAAAGTAAATAACTGCTATATAAAAGCATTTACTATAAGCATGAAATGTGTTTTATTAAGTGTGACACTATTAAAACAAAGCAAGTATTATTCTAAGTTAAGCATATGTAATGCAGGGAGCAAATAAAAAAGACTTTCTGCAAGCAGCAGCACCAAAGAGGAGTGCTCGTGAGTAAGAGACTAAAGTAAAGAAATCACTATAAAAGCTTACTTTTACTAAGAATCTCTGCTATCACACGTGAATTGAAGAATTCCTTCTATGTAGGGAAAAGCATTAATTCAATAATTTAGTCATTTTTCTATTTCATCCACAGCTACTGTGGTGCTTGAAAATGTAAGAATTTGCTACATTTCTACATAAATTTGACCTATAACTACATCAGATTTTCTACATCAGTCCTCACAGTAGATAAAAAGCACCAAATTAAATAAGTAATATTGAAATTGGTCACTTATTTTATAAGAAATAGGATTCTATATCACATATCTGTGAGAGACAAAAGTATGTGAACCTTTGCTTTCATTATCAGGCATGGCCTTTTTGACGCAACAACTGCATCTAAACATGTTTGGCAATTGTTGATTAGCTTTGCACATTGGCTTGGAATATCCCATTACTCCATATAAAACAGCTTCAATTCTGTTATGTTGGTGAGTTTCCACCTATGAACTACTCGCTTCAGGTCCCTCCACAACATTTGTATTGGATTAAGATCAGGACTTTGACTTGGCCACTTCAAAACTTTAGCTTTATTCTTCTTTACCGTTTCATTGGTCAGACAACATGCATGCTTTGGACTGTTGTCTGACTGCATGACCCATGTTCTCTTGTGATTCAGCTCAGATTTTGTGATATTTTCCTTTAGAATTTGCTGGTATCATTCAAAATGTATTGTTCTATCAATGATGATAAACCATTCCCAGATACGACAAAACAGGCCAAACTATGATACTACCACCACCATCTTGATGGTTTGGTGTCTTTATGCTAGGATACAATGTTTTCTGTTCTCCAAACATAACACTTCTCGATTAAACCAAAAAGTTCTATCTGTCCACAAAACAATGGGAGAGATTTATCAATAGTGTCTCTTAGACGCTTTAAGTTAAACTAGACAGTTTTACAATTCATAGTGTTGATAAATCTGCCACAGGTTAAAACTGTCTAGTCTAACTTCATACCATCTTTAAAGGGAACCTGTCACATAGATTATGCCCCCTTGCTAAGGACAGCACAAGCTAGTGTCAGACATGCTGTTTCCAGCGCTGTGTCCCTTATTCTGTAAGATGCTGTAGTTTTAGAGCATTTACTGCTCAAATCTTATTCATGAGCAGGTGTTAGCCCTGCCCACCAAAGGCTAGCTAGGTGGGTGGGGCTAGCATCAGATGGGCGGGATATGAAAAAAACTGACTCTTTTCATGATTCTTTTCTGGCTGAAAACTACAGATTTAAGCACTAAATACTCAAAAACTACAGCATCTTACAGAATAAGGGACACAGCACTGGAAACAGCAGGTCTGTCACTAGCTTGTGCTGCTCTCAGCAAGGGGGGCAAGAACTATGTGACAGGTTCTCTTTAAATTGGCTTTCTTATGCCACTAACATGCGCCCAAATTTTGGCGCATTTTTGGCACATGTGAAGCCTTGCCCCCTTTTCACGCTGAGCTACGTCCCTTTATGTAGGCTACACCCCTTTTGTCGGATGAGGCGCAGAAGTGTCTAAAAATGTTTAAAACACATAGTAAATGTAATGAAAAGCTTGTACTCCATTGTTTTTGTCCCAAATTGTGCCAGATTTCTGGCACAACTGTCTGAATCAATGTGTCCCACTGTTTTAGTAGCCTGCTGGCTTGTTCAGGTGATCTGTAGGAAACTGCAGACGGGCAGCAATGCTTTTAATGGAGAGCAATAGCTTTCTCTTTGCAATCCTGTCATGTACACCATTGTTGTTCAGTGTCCTTCGGATGGTGAACTCATGAACATTAATATTAGCTAATGCGAGAAAGGTTTTTAAATGCTTACAAGTTACCCTGTGTTCCTTTATGACCTTACAGACAATTTTACACTTTGCTTTTGGCATGATCTTTGTTAGTCGACTAATTTTGGGGAGGATAATATGCTTTTAAATTTCCTCCATTTACAACCACTCTGTCTGGCTGTGATTTGGTAAAGTCCAAACTCTTTGGAGATGCTTTGGTAACCTTTTCCAACCTGATGAGCATCAACAACTCTTCTGAGGTCCTCGGAAATCTCCTTTGTTAATGCCATGATACACTACTATAAATATGTGTTGTGAAGATCTATAAAACAGGTCGCCCACTTACACCTGATTGTCATCCCATTGATTGAAAACACCTGACTCTAATTCCACCTTCAAGTGATATGCTAATTCTAAAATTTCACATACATTTGCCACTCGCAGATATGTGATAATGGATCATTTTTGTTAAACAATAAAGCAATGGCCAAGTGGAATATTATTGACTTTTAGGACTTGTGTGAAAATATTATGTTGTTTTAGGTCAAATTTATGGAGAAACATAGAAAATTCTGAAGGTTTCACAAAGTTTCAAATACTACTGAAGATAAATGAGGACATGTATGCCGAAATTTATTATGACAATACAAAGGGTTAATGACAGAAACCCTATGCATGGGCTCACTTGTTATAGTAGGCAGCTACTATAGGCCTTCTCTATTGAGCACACCACTATTGTCCGGTTTCACCTGCCACTATGTACTCCTACTTTTTTCTACAGAAAATTGGGCAAAAAAAAAAAGAAAAGTAGATGTGAATTAAATGCCATGTCCCATGTTCCTGATGAAAACAAATTTGCTGTCTGTATTACATCTAAACATAGCTGAGTTGAGAGTGGTATGTAATCCTGGTGATCATGCAGAACACTATTCTTTTAAGCACCATTATAGAAAGGAACTTGTGTTATTTCATGAATAAACCTCCCCCACAATTCTCTGTGTTTCTTCATGTACTTTTGTCAGTAGTGTCAGCGATATAGCTACTTATGGTGACATGTATGAATTCTGGCACTGATAGGCCAGTTCTAAATAGCTTTAAGGTAGTGTAGAATGCACCAGAATATATGAACCGTTTTTCTGAGGTATACATACAGGCCCCAGTCTGTGCCAAACAAAATCTGGCTCACAGCCCATTTTAAACCCGGTTTGGCTTTTTCAAATATTTGTTCCTAGGTTTGGCATCAAAGAGTCAAAATTTTGTAAAAATTTATGAATGTGGTGCAACAGTCCCCAAGCCCCTTGACTTTAGGCAATTAAAAAGGTCTTTGGCTTCAAAGGGACTTACGTCCCAAAAAGTCGGGAGGGCCTGTTCATACATTCGTTTTGGCTCAAAGTACACCAGAAAACTGGCGCAGCCCCATTCATACAGGTCACCCTTAACTGTTAGAAAATGTCTGCCTTGAGCTCCATGTATACATAGAAGGTGTCAATTATTAGACTAACAATAACTTATTTATTTTAAAAAAGTATCCATTCCCTAGCTTTACTGTGTATTTTACTTTATTCATTTTATTTTCATTATCTTTTTTCTTAGATACAGAACAACCTATGGACGGGTAACCCAAGTGGAGGATCTGTGGTAACTTCCTGTATGCTGCCTCGTGAGCCTTCATCTTGTATGTCACCTTATTCCCATTCTTCCCGCACTGATTCTTCATATCCTGGCTTCACAAATCACCAGAACCAGTTCAGCCACATGCCACTAAATAATTTCTTCACTGAATCTTTATTATCAAGTGCTTCTAATGGACATTCTTTTGAAACTAAACCGGAGTTTGAAAGACGATCATCTAGTATCGCAGTTCTTCGAATGAAAGCCAAAGAACACACAGCAAATATCTCATGGGCTATGTAAATAATATTTTTTTGTTTTTTTTAAATAATTAAAGTGAATACATTCTATTTTGTAATATTTAACAATGTATAAAGACAGTGTGAAGATTATGTTCTTATTGTTCGGCACATGGGTGTTGAATTTTTTAAATGTTTGTAAACTACTTCATTTGTAAGAATAAATAGGAAATTCCCTAAACTGTAAATGTCTTAATCTTATTTTATGGAAAATGTGTCAGTGTAGACAGATATATTTGTAGTGCACCACATATCCAGAAAAGGGTCTGTTGTAGAAGATACACAATAATATGTTTAGGCTGCAAATGTTAATACAGTTTTATCACTTGACATTTTTGAATTTTTTTTTGTAAGGAAGCAGTGTTTTAAGGAAAACTATGGTTCTTACAACAATGTATTGCATCTCACTGCTGGGGTAAAGTGTGATCAGGACCAGGGTTTTCTCTAAGCTGCCTGTTTAGGAAAGTAAAGAGTTAAAACAATGAACTGATGACGTCATTGAGTCCAACAAATATATTACCTATGTGATCGCTTTGCAATTTTTAATGTAATTTCATGAACTCACAGCTTGGTTACGTACTTAATGCACATACATATATTAACAGCAATAAGAAATGTTAACATTTCATTATACATTGTAATTGTATTAGACTGAGTTTTAATTCTACACTATTTTCCAAGGTCTTTACTTTCTGTAGCAGACGGAGAATATTTTTGTTTACATTCCAAGGGTGTGTCCATACGGCAATAACAAAATACCGGTCCAATTCTGTCTTAAGAATCCGGCTGGTATTTCTCGTCTTTTGAATGGTTTTGGGGGACAGTCCTGTCCGCAGTTTGCAGATTCGCTCGTGCCCCTCAACCTTTGAAATGCACATCTTCCACCCAAAAAACGGACAGAAGAATGAACATGTTCAACTTTTTTTTGGACCGCCGGCGGTGTAAAAAACCATCTGGCATTAAAGTCTATGTAGAAGGTTGACAGTTGGTTTTCAAACCTGAAAACCATCTGAAAATCCAACCAAAATCCTTGTCATGTGGACAGATCCTAAGACTAAACACTCATATGGACCTACAAATTATGCAGGCAAGGGAATTTTATATGTGCTAGATACATAATAGTACAATTATTTATCCTGTTAGCTTGGTACAGTGTATTGGCATAGCTTAAATTGATCAACCTTGATCTCAAGTTTACAATAGGATTAAAAAGAGTAAGATATTCAAAAACAAAATATAGTAGAGAAATACAAAAGTTTCCTTTACACAATGATTACTTTGACTCACTTAAAAACATGGACCCCTTTCATTTTACCAAATTTGTAGGCATTCTACCATCAATGCAATGGCAGATACACAGTAAGGCAAGTCTTTGGTAAATAAGGGACATAAATTTATGTTCTACTGTTAGGCTGTGTTCACACAACGTTTTCGATCCTTTTTACAGATCCGTTTTTGAGGAGTGAAAACTGCATCCAAAAAGCGGATCAGAAAAACGCAAGAGCTGATACTTTATTTGGATCCGTTTTGTATGCTTTTGACATGCGTTTTACGGATCTGCTTTACGGAGATCTCTCTCTCATCATCTCCTGCCCCATTCATCATCTTCTGCAGCCGCTCACTGCCGATCCCATGATCCACAGCTCTGCAGCTTCGCTCACCCACCGATCCACAGCCCTGCAGCCACGCTCACCCGCCGATCCACAGCCCTGCAGCCTCCTCCTCATCCCCCGATCCACAGCCCTGCAGCCTTGCTTACCCGCCGATCCAGCCACTTGCAGCCATGCTCACCTCTGATCCATCAGCTGTGCACTGCGCTTTTCGGATGCGCTTTCAGCCGGCAATACGTACCCACAGTGTGGAGCGCTTTTGGACAGGTGCCAAAAACGCACTCCATTATTCCCTATGGGCTTTTACTTGCGTAGAACTCAAGAAGAATTGACATGTCAATTCTTAAAGCGGATCCGAAAAGTGCAGTGCAGGAGAGCTCTCAAAAGCGCATCGGCGATCTCCCGTGACAATGGCGATGCGCTTTGCTACTGAAAGCAATGTTAATAACACTGACAATTGATAGATCCGTTTTGCGGATCCGCTTTGCTTGCGCAAAACGGATCTAAAAGCGGATCGGCAAAACGTCGTGTGAACAAGCCCTTAAAAATGAAAAAAACATCTTTTATTATTTATATACACAAAACATATTTTCTTTCAGAATAAAAAAATTACAACTTTTACAACTATTCTTACACATGTACGTTTAGCCACAAATGTAAAAAAAAACTGCAGTAATTTAGCTAGTTATTTGTGTTCCAAGCCAACAGAGAACCAATGGGTTACCAAAGTATATATCATAATTTAATCCTTATATTTAAAAAAGCCATAAACAAAAAATTCTAATGTCCAAATTGCTAGAAAGTTCAGTGTAGATTACAGCTTGAATAAAAATAGATTAAAAAGTAACCCAATTATTAGTCCTATTATTATTGACTATAACAACACAAAGTGGAGATCAAAACAACTGCCCCGGATATGGATTCAGGCTTGTATCAATAGAAAACCTCTGAAGGTCAGACGATGCAATAATATTCAAAATCATTATCATTGAGTGAATAATATATCAGAAATATAATCAAATCTTAACAAGACGTTTTTGAGTCCAACTCAAGGTTCAGATGAGACTGGGCTGTCCATAAAGATGGCTCGTTAGTCTATAGTACATGAGGGCTTTTCAGTCACCTTTTGAACCCGTGGGAGAATCATATCAGGTGCTATTTCCTAACTATTCTTTCTCCGTTCCTGGTTTCGCTCTGTTATCGTTTGGTTATTTCTTCCGTGCGTTTTGATAGTTCATCTTGCATACAGGTACTTGGCTTTGTTTGCGACCAATTGTTGGTGGTAGTTTTTTTTTATTTTTTTTCTCTTTGATTATGGGCACTGTTTCCTGGGGTGGGGTCCAGGGAAGAGAATTTACAAAGTAAAATAAACCCTCCCTATACTATAACTACTTGCAGAAGGAGCAATTTCCTGGTCAAGATGAATTTTCCGTTTTGCGCTGGTAAAAATAAAAGAAGCATGGTTGCTAAAGGAGAGAAGCATACAAAGAGCAATGAACCAATTGATTGATAATAGTTCGAAGTTAATGCGTTAGGTGGGGGGCGGATTTTTTCATGATTACACTATATATATCACTAAAATTCTAAATTTTCATGATCTAAACTAAAAGTATACATACAATGAGTGCAATTAACCTCAAGTATCTCTTCGGTCTATGACGTGTTTCTCATTCCATGCAATGAGGATACCTATATAGCACCTACATATTCCCCATCCCCTCGAAATGTCTAAAAACAAATCACACATTGGGCAACTAAGTTGAAACTTGGTCATCTCTAACAGTCCATTTCCTCAGCTTCTGTTTTCAGTGTCAAAATAAGCCTATTATAAGAAAAGTGGCAAATGTGCACGTCATAAATTGCGCCATCTTGTATCTGACGCACCTAGTGCATATGCTTGGCGCTAACCACAGTATCGGTACTTTTTAATATATGTATGTTAAAAAAATTTTTGTTCCAAAGAAAAATGAAGGTCAGGTGGGATCAGTATTCTACAGTACATACAGCAAAAGGTGGCACAAGTTAGCAGTCCACAGTCCTCTCTGCCAGAGTGCGGACTCTAGGGCCCATTGCCCCCAAGTCTAAGGATGCCTTGCTGCCCCGAAGGTTTTTCAAGGATCCGCCTGTAGACGCGGTGCCGCATTGCTGATCAGAGATGAGTATATGCGGCCCGCGCTACTATTTAGAGAAAAAGCTCCCTCCCCGTTCCTAAGTTCTCCGCTGTCTGTGCTTTTAGCTGAGGCGAATGAACGTTGCGGCGCCGCATATGTAATGTTGAGATGCGACGCCGCCAGTTAACTATTGGGGTGACTGTGTGCGGCAGCCGGCAGTGCTCCATGTACAGTCTCTCTGTCGGTGCTGGGCCCTGCCGGCCGCGTTTACTTGACGTTTGCACACGTACTCAGGTGTACAGGGGTGGGGTGGGTGGTTGAATGAGCTTCGGTAGGCGTTAGGCCCACGTTGCCGGCTGTCCTGCATGCTCCTTACCACCTTGTCCTCCCCGGGTGTGCAGCCTGGTGGCCCTATTTTTGTAGGGAGTGTATTCTGTAAGGTGGGGAGTTCTGTGGACTTTGTTGTTAATGGTGGTGAATCTTTATATTTTTAGTGTGGGGGTCATGGAGGGGTAGGGAGTAGCTAAATAGTGCTTACACCAAATTGGAAATAAATACTAAGATCTGAAATGTTGATATTTCATGGGGGTTAGAGTGTTCAAGTATGAATGTTATCCGTCTGAAAGTAATACCTATTCAGCTCTATGGTTAGGACATCGCCGCGTTTTAACCCGCACGAAGAGTGCTGAAAACTTTGTCCATACAGCTAGTAATTATTGATGAATGAGGGTCTATATTAGAGGGGACTTCAATTATATAACAAATAAAGCTGGGTAGCCAAGAGGTGCTTGATCAAAGTAAATTGATGCTGATACAATTATAGCATTATAAAAATGATTTGCGAATTGTACCCATTAGGAATATACTCTTATCAAAAAAGATATAAGAAGCTGTCAGTCTTCTAGTGGTGTCGATGGTTGAACAGATTATCCAGTTAGTTATTTCTTCATAACAGAGTGAGAGTAATTGATTAGCTCTATGGGTATCTATATTAGCAATTATATAGCAATTTCTATGAGGGTACTGGAAAGCCATAGGGCTGAACAAGGTACCAATACAGGCTTGTATTATTTGAACACACTGAGGGAGCTAGGATCGTTTACGGGATAGGAAGGTGGATTGAAGAGTAGTGTAATTTTATGTTTGGATCTCGCTGTGTGCTGACTAGGACAAACTAACAAGACGTTGGTCATAATATTAGGCCATTCAGCATCAGGTGAGTAGAACTGACAGTTGCCTGAGGATAGTAGTGTTGAACTGAGTAAACAAGCAAGACTGTGAACATCCGTAGTTCCCTTTTAAATGAAGATGCATGATGAATGAATCGTGAACGATTCATATATCAAAGTTGAAATCCCCTATGGCGGTGTGAAAAAAGTTATAAAAAAAAAAAAAAAAATTGTGCAGAAATCGTAAAGAAACATCCACAAACACGCGACAACATATACGATAAAACTTAACGCAAATACTGTTAATCACATCAGGCCGCTATAGTTCGTCACACCCATATGCCTACAATATGTTGTGTATGCAAATTAGTGGACAAACAGTTATGTAAGGCAGGCGATGTGGGTAAGGACGACGCCAAAGAGACAATCACGAGTAAGAGATTTTAAAGGTATTTTAGTATAAGAATGAATTGGTATGATAAAAAGTAACGGAGCAAAAAAGTCATTATAAAATACTTCCTCTACTTAATTTTATAAGTTGTGCATTGTGTTGGAGAATAAGTTTTTGGGAGAAACGCCAAAAAAGATGGTGCCAATTGGTAGGAAAACTGGTCTAGTGTCTATCCTGAAAAGAATAGAAAAAAAAATGTCCTTATACACAAGCAATCTGGTAGTTGACAAGTAGTAAAAATTGTTGAAAAAAATATGGAGGAGGATACAAAGGCTTCTCATTATTCTGTTAGTGAGTTCATTCGATAATACCAAGGAAGATAATGTAGACTTTTTTTAGGATTGAATTTGTTTTTTGTTATGAAGTAGAGCATGTGGGCACACCAATTAGAAAAAAAACTACAATGAAGGGATTGAATATTGTGGTAGTCAAAAGGAGAGTTAATTAGCCTATTACCTTTATCACTTGGGAAGCAATGATGCACTCGTTGGGCTTCTTGTTTATATGATTTAGATTGTTAAGAAAAAAACACTATATTTTCTCAAGACATTAGGGGGGTGTATAAGGTGTACATGGCTTTTACTTTACGGAGACCTGTATTCCACAACAGACCGCAGGGGAATTTGATTAAATTGATACATTGAATTTCAAAAAAACAGATGACGACTTATAGGAATGTAAATTGAACGTGGCGGAACTGTGTGTAATCAAGCCCGAGATCAAGAGAAACAAAGCCGTGATGTGTATGTCTCGGCTAGCATCACTGTGGTTTGTGTATCTATTAATCGGAAAAAAAAGACAAATAATAAGTTAATGCCGGGTACTTGGGAAGTTAAGTGAGGATATGGAAAAGTTGAATTAGAAAAGAAAATGGTTTATAGAAGGAAGGGTCTGTATGAAAAGGGTCTTACCAATTTGGAGCTTTGCAGTTATGGCTTAAACATCAAATAAAAAAGTTGGTATATACTTGGTAAGTACTGAGATTGCAGCATAGGATTGAACTTTGTTCTGTAAGACGGGATTCTTGGTTCAAGATCCGTTTAATTTGGGTAAGAGTTCAGGGTCATTACAATTAGGGTCGGGTACTCGCGACTAAAGCTGCAAATAACGATTGCCTTGCAGATGTAATCGTAAGTATAACGTGGAAACCGGTCTTAATAATCTATTCAGTATATCGATAATTGTCTTCCATAACTGGAAGAGACGGATTGGAGAGCGATATTTGATTATGATGCCCTAGCTAATGGATAGGATTAGATGACATTCCACTTTGTTATCATAAGAATGCGCGTACGACTTGCGTAGGGCTGGGATAATTAGTGTACAGTCTGTGGGTGGTGAGGTGGCCTGAGGACATCTTACAGTGAATTCGTTTTTATTAAAGAGAAGAGTAAATTCTTGTTCAGTACTGGTGCCAACGGAGCTACTATCATTGCAGTTAATATTTGCGGAGGCCGATGGAATGGTTGATTCTAATGTCTAGTTTGAGGGAATGAGTCTGCATGGCTGGAGCGGACACCCAGAACATTGTGCATCGACACGAAAAATCGGCATTAAGGTGCGTATATGGGATTTAGTCAACAAGTGGGAATCTGTCAGCTTAAATCTGGTAAGGTATGGAGATGCCAATCATATGAAGAGTGTTCACATTTGTTGAGATAGTGCAGAAATATAAACATGGAGTTTACAAGTAGCATCCTGAATTAAACACGGTGTGGCCTATGGTTGAACGACAGCTTATGATGAGACGATCCTATTGAAAACTGGCGTTACAGCCTAAGTTACTTTGCCGCGATAAAAGTTGGTGGAATATGGGAAGAGTATATGAAGATTAAATAACAAAATTTTAATAGGGAAAATATAAACAAATAAATATACAAAATTAAAAGTTAGAATGACATTATAGTGGTCGCCGTACCGCGCTAGTTTATTACGGGTGGTTATTTGGTTCAGTTTTGTAATTCCGGTGTTAGATATGAATAAGGGTTTACCATATAACTTAGCGGAAATAAATATGTGGCCCTGCAATGGTATAAATGGTAAAATAATTTTCTTGACAATGATCTAATATAAATATAATTTGTTAGGTTTTAGGAATATGGTGTATGGCACGAAATTTTTGACCGTAACTAAAGGTTTTAAATCCCATTATTAGACGATATAGAAAATGAATTTTCGAAGGTTGAGAGGTCAGGAAATTGAATGGTACAAAACGTGAAGAGCATAAAATAAAAATGCAATTTTTTTGGTCATCTGTAGGGGCTGCCCGTGCATATGAGTATCTTTAATAGAACTTGTTCTGAGTGCGTCTACATCAAGTAAGCGAATGCTAGAAGTAGTCTCTGGTTGCCGCATGTTAATTGGAAAAAGACTAGGTAACAATGCCTATGGATGGGTTTTAAGAGGTAACTTCCTTTATGATTTAGTGTATGGGAAATATGCAAATCGACCAGTCCCTGGAGGATACAAACACCTGGAAGTGGGACTGTGGTGCTAACTATGCAAAGAATCAACAGGTAGCCAAATTTTGAGAATAGTTTTTCTATTCACTAACAGTGCCCTAGTTCTAGGACACGCCATTATATTGTCTTTATTTGCCTAAGCACTGCAGCTAGAAGTTCAAAAAGGTAAATCAGTCTGGTCAGTAATGCATAAACATTTGTATTCGAGGAATGGGGGATTTTATATGATAAGATGTTTGACTAGTACTTAGGTCTTCAATTTAACTTTATAAGATGGATCGACAATATTAGAAATTCTACATCTGATAATTGATATATTTTAAGTGTATAATAAAATACAACTTAAAGATTTAGGATATAAAATATGTTAATAAGAAATTTTGAAAGGACAGGTATATATTAGTATGTAGTTGTTTATATTTATAAAATTATTATTTGATGATATATAAATATTTTCTTTATTACTATGTGAGTATATTTACTGATTTAAAAATGTAATGATTTGCAGAGGTCTAATATTTATTGCATGTATATATTAGTTTGTAATAAGTACTACGGATGTAAAAGTAAGTATTTATTTTAGTTTTAAATTGTGACCAGGTTATAAGTAGAGAATAAGGGACTTTTTTGCCCTAATGACAAGTCCTAGTTCGACCCGCGCACCTAAGACTGCACCTTAGTGGACCTCTGAAATTGGGATTGAGGGTATGATGTGAATGGGAAATGCATTTTTTTTTTGTGTTACCGCTGCTTCTGTGAAGATTGTAGCCTGATACATGAGATAGCTTTTAATGATTTAGTAGCCTACCTGTTTTACCCATAGATCAACATGAAGATGTATACCTTATTATCACTTAGAAGTAGAATAGTTACTCGAGTGAAAAAATTCCAAGTGGACAAATTTGTAAATTTTTTTTTATTTTCCCTCTCCATGTTATCATGGGTTTTGTGCTTGTTACTGCGTTCAATCTACGGTTAAATAAAATGAGTTATCTGTTAAGTCTATTGCATGGTTATTTATGGCAATCACATGCAATACCACACATGTAGGGTATCCCTTGTTATGTTTTTTGTACCGGGGTAAAAAAATTCCAACCAGTTTTCTATTTTGTTGAAATTAAGTCGCCAGCGGCGCCATTTTGTGTGCGACCAAAACTAATAAAAAATACCCGAAGCGCAAAACCTGCAACGACCGAGGAGTTTCCTATAAATTGATGGTCATCCGAGTGACCACATAAGAAAACATCTCATAGCCGAATATGTTGGCTAAACCAAGACTTACATATATTAAAAACCAAAATATTTCCAATAATTTAGAGACTTAAAAAGTACCAAAAACCTCCAAAAAGTGGCGATTTATGGAGAATATATAAAAAAAACGTTTCCATCTACGATGTAACCTCAAACGGTACCAACCATGAATAACACAAAAAAAGATATCAATAGTCCAAAATATCCTTTGGTTGGTACTATGGCGAACCCCCCACAGTGTACCCAGAAAAACAACAAAACGCATCAAAACAAATTAGCCGCTTCATTTCTCCCTTTGTTTTTCATATCCCAGGAAACCCATCAAAAACATAAATACACAAAAAAAAAAACCATTACCCCAATCTTCCCATTGGGGGCCCCTACATACCAATACCACTACGGTATGCCCCAAAGTAAAATCCAACCAAGAAGACCGAATCAAATGTCACTGCCAACATTGATTTTAACCAATTATGTGCAGTTTCGTCCCGCACTTTCAGACTGCGTACGGGAAGTAGGGGCAGAACCTGCCCATTGTTAGGGTACGTGACGGGAGCCTTCACCAAGGTCTGGCCCGCTACCGGGCACCATGCCTGGACATGCCGGAACCGGGTGCCGATGACCTAATGAGCGCACGCGATCGCTGCGGGCTTCAGTAGGTACCGTAACGGATGTTAATTCAGACACTCGGCCATCTTGCCGCGGTGTCAGATGGTTTAAGACAGTAGCACGCATCGGGTGGGCAGCCCAACCCCGCCGGCCGCTGTTTACTTATGACAACTTTTAGAAGGCTGTGGTGTGTCCGGGGGTGTTAAGCGGCGATTTTGCGCTGACGATCCTGGCGGCTGTGCGGGGGGATCTCCGCGCGAATCTCCCCTGCCTAATGCCCGCTTATGCGGCCCAGGGGACGTACTCCATGGACACCCAAGGTCTGTAATGTGGTTTAAATTGGTGTAGCTGTTCAAGTGTACAGTTATGCATCTAGGTTTTGCCTTCCCACAATCGATAAATTTGTCTAATATTGACAAGTGTGGTGTGGAACACTACGCCCAAACACCACCGCATCTTTTGGCGACATTAACAAAAGTGTTGGGTGGGGGGGGTGTCTGGACGCACAGTGCGCCAAACATGGCCCCGTAATGGTGCACCATACAGTATGGAAAAAAGGCTGAACACACACTTTTTGTTGGCGCGCATTTCTCCCCTCCTGCCAGAAACAGTGAAAATAACCCTTTCATACATGTCATCCATAAAATGCAAACATTCATTAATTGGCCCTCATTTATCAAAACTAACAGTAAAACCAATCACGATACAGCTCTCATTTTTTCAGAGCAGTACAAAAATTAAAAGCTTGTAGCTCACGATTGGTTGCTGTTGGTGCAGTGGTGTGCAGTTGCTGTGATTGAGTGTTTGATAAAATGAGTGCCCCGAATATTTTTAATACTATTTCGACTGGACCGCTATGTGGGAGATGAGCTCATTAAAAGGAATCTCCCCCTTATACATAAACTGAGAGCAGTTACACCGATCAGTGGTCTGAACAATCGGCCAATCATGTGGCAAATAACAATCACAAGCAAGCATGATCCAATGATGTTCCCACTATTTAAAAGTTCACGAAGTGGTGATGCAGTTAGGCAGTCCTTGTGAATAATTGAATAGATTCATGAAAATTGAGTTCGAATGAAAGAAGTAAGAGGAGGCATTGCGAAAAATATATCAAAGATGTGGTTTGCATACTCTGACTCTATTCAGGCTTCTTAACTGCTGGTCAATCCTAGTTGAGACTAGGTGGGGCTAGCTTACTGCAGACCAAGGGAGGATGTCCAACAATTTACAACAGTATCTATTTCATTACATTACATATTTGATATCTTGAAAACCCACCAGAATGATTGGGGAGAACTGCATAAGTCACTATGAGACAGCCGCAGAAGCTGAATAAAACCACCGATGAATAAACTTTGCCACAGCCAGCCCCACCTGGAGAACCCTTCCTCCAAATATATTTTACCATCATTCACGTGTAAGTGATTTATACTGAATTACAATGATTATATCCCATCGGCTTGCAGCTCACTATGAACTGGCCACAGACACTAAACTAACCAACTAAACCTAAACCTAAAATCATGACAATGTGGCCAAAACCCTTATAAACCCTCTTCCAGACAATGGAAATACCCATTAAGGACCAGTGCAGGGAGTGACATCTCTACAATAAGTAACTTACAGTTATGTCCATGACATCTATTAGTGCCTTTTCAGACGAGGGAGCCCGCGCGACGCGTGACAGTAAGCCTGAACCAGCTGTATATGACACTGTCCCCAACTGAAGTCCACCGACGGGTACCAGTGAGCTCACTCTGGTCGCTAGTCAGGATTAAACTCGTATGAGCCTGCTTTGGTCAATTGCATTGCGTTAGGTCAGCAGAAGGAAAAGACAGAGGGAGCTCTCTCTGCATCGGCCGTGGATGTGATCGGCCTAGCTGCTCTTAGTGGGTCCTAGAGACACTGAATGCTATAAAAGTCCGGGCATAAGTGTGTTGACAAATTAAAATGTCAAGAGTCTTGAATAAAGTAATCCTTTGTGGGGCAATGTCCCACGGTCCGTCGTTGTGGTCTGGGGTACCTCACGTGTAATCAAGTTATAAGAGGCAGTGTGTTGATTTCTAGACCGAAGAGTACATGATTTGTACATATGATGATGTTATTTAACCCGCCCTTGAAAGTACAATATGTCGCCAATATGACTAATGGCACTTTAAAATAAATAATAATAGCTGTACTGCTTTGCATTGTAACAGTGATCTAAAGATCACTTATAAAAGTCCCCTGTGGGAACAAGTAAAAATATGTAAAAAAGTACAAAAAAGTAAAGAATAAAAAATAAAAAAACCTAGCCCCTCTCCTTTTCCCCCTTTACAAACGAGCATAGGTTCGCCCCAAAAAAGATGTAAAAATAAACGTTAAAGTCACGCATATTTGGTAATCTACCGTAAGAGTAATGACCTACCCTTAGGAAAACTGTTCATATCATACCTTAGTTCCGCCTCGCAGTACCTCTCTACCCCCGCCCCCCCTACGCCCGCCAAGTCTTCAATGAAACCCAACAACCTTTCCGCCCCACTAAACATTCCACCCCATTTCGTACCCCCCTACTCACAAAACTCATACCGCCCTAGGCACCTACATTAAAGAACAACAGATAAACATCCCATCCCACAAAACCGTTGTACACACAAAAAAATACATAACAACACCAATAAAGCCCGAACAGTGACACATTTCTACTCCATCGCATCCCTCAAAAATTGAAAGAAACACCGACCCACCCCCCCATAAAAAAACCACGTCTCACCAGCCCACCTCCCACTCAAATAAATGGAAAAGGCCTAATAATACGTCACCGCCTAGTTGAGAAACCCGACCACGCGTACACAAATACTTCAAGTCTGATATATTCAGTAAAGAAACAAAGTGACAAACACTATTCTGCATGGTAGTCGTTAACAATACGCAATTGTCCTTCAAAAAAATTGTATATTAAAAAGTATGAAAATAATACTAATAAAAGTCATCAAAATAATACCTTCAAAAATCAAGACTGAAAACTTCTACACATCCTCTTTAACGACTAGAAAAATACTAAAAAGTTAAGTAACTCACACTATGGGTAGAATCCAAAACGTGATTACCCTACCTATGATTTGCTAAAAAGTGTTATATTGTAATTAAAGCACAACACACAATCGGGTACCGAGCTTCCAGTGAATGATGGAGGTTGTAGTTTCTTAGATGGGATTAAATATTGGTGGTATCTTAACAAATAGGCCCTGTCAAGAGCCGACGTCAGAAGTTTGACAGGACCTGAATCTACATTTTGCAACGTTTTCTTGAAAAAGTGAAAAAAATTACTAATCCATTTACTATAGGCCCCCTAATGACATAAAAAAAGGATGTTTTTATGACATTAGTGGCATAGAAGAACACACGACGCGTATCTAGATACCATGTATTCACACGAACAAAATGTGATATAAATAAGTAAATATCACAAGGAATGAACTGAGACGCCACAAAAATTATACAACCTAAAAACCCGTCCCTAGTATCATAAGAAAACATTCTCATGAAACATGATTGGATAGTTAAAATTAAAAAAAAAATTATCAACATGTCAAATTGCAAAAAATGGGGGCACTGTCAGTAATGCCAAGAACGTTGGAGAGCTGTTGATCAGTAATGGGGATAAAATAAAAGTCGGAATCATACAGTATACCTGCGTTTTGTACACTTGGCTAAGTTATATCTAAGCACATTGTACTGTAGTGGTGGTCATAAAGGATTATGTCAGCAATATAAAAATTATTCTATAGTGTTCTAAAGGTCATTTTGTGTTATACTTTCGATTGAGATAGCCAATGAGGACAAACGTAACCCAAGCAATAATGAAGATCTATCTATCTATTTATCTCTCTTTATCTATCTAATACAGCAATACATTGGGTGTAATAATGCGCAATGGATATGTACAGAAAGAAGTAAAAGAACGCAGGGAGATGCAACTTACGGTAGTAGTATCTAATGTGCCCGTTGAAAAGTACAGTGAGGATGGTTATGCACATTAACAGGTATTAATGTTCGTCGTACACTTGTATGTCATGGAAGTGGCCGCGCTCACTCTCACTAACTATCACATAACTATCGAAACTGAAATAGCTAACATAATACTAACTGTATTGACTTGTTTATAGCGGTAGATAGAATTTGAATAAAGAGCAAACATATACAACCCAAGACAAAAATATATAACCGACTCGTACAATTGGTGAGCCAAAGTCAGAATTCTCCTCACATCTATGGAAACAATAAAAACATATGGGGCGACATGTATGAATTTTGGCGTATTTAGAGCGCAAATTTTGTTCATGCACGAAGAATATTAGTAGGGTAGATATGCGCGAGATTTCTGAACCCCTTGCCTCTACAGCGTGGTTCATAAATTCGGGGGGCGCGAATCTACGGCTGACATAGAAACTAAATTTCTGGCTCACAGTTTGCAAGTGGTTTACCATTTGTCCAGCATAATGGATGCCTTAGCATTGCCATAGACAAAGCTATAAATATGGAAGCTTCATAACGGTTTGAGAGCAGCTCCCAGCCTCAAACATTGGATACGAGAGGTCCCCCCCCACCTAGGTTCGAAATCAGTGGGGGCATTAACAAAGTGCCGCAGGCGGCGCTCCTTGTTTTAATGCGCCTGATAACTTCATAATGGTAGCTTTACACTATTGCGAATGGGGTTGCGCCTTAATGTCGGGGCTGAAAAACGCCAGACTTTCTGGCACAGCCCCGTTCTTGACATGTCCGTCCCATGCAGAATCCCCATTAGTTGATTAAACATAGTGAGGATATATATTAATGTAATACTAAATGGTTCTTTTGTATTGGATGTGACAACTAGGAAACATGGTCAAAACAAGAAGAACTATTAGTTAAAAATTCAGGTTAAAATAGCGAAAAAAGCTTATAATAATAAATCCGTAATCTGAATTCTTAGAGAATGGTTACTCTCAGTAACAGCAAAACCAACAAATTATTAGCTATATCGGATTGTTATTTATCCCATAAACACAAAAAAAATAGTAGTTCATTAAGTACATTGTATTTTGAATCTGTAAAAGAATCCAGCCATATATTTACACAATAAGAAGCAAACTATCATAATTCCCTAACTGTTTCCACAGAAGGGATTAAAATGTCAGAAATATACCACGAACCCTTGTGGAAAAAGGAAAAATCTGCTGCATCTGGAGAATAGCCTCGAATTGCAATTTGTATTTACTTCACCTCGCTCAAATCCCCTGGTCTCACATTCCAAACTACTTGGGATGAGTGAGAAAGAAGTAACTCATCTTATTGAAGTGACGGGGGGGGGGGGGCAGGGACGAGATTGGCAACAATAAAAGGATTACAGTGCAAATGACGATGAAAAGAGATACAATGAGGTCTGGAAAATAGCGTTAAGAATAACAAGAATAAATTGTAGGAATTCATGTGATTATTACAATTAAGCCAGAGTGGCCCGTGGATAATTTTTTTGATGTTATACTAAATTTTAGTAAATATTTGCGTTTGCTGTGAAATAACAATTCTGGGGCATTTTCTCTTAATAACACCGTCTTGTTAATGTGTTGTTTCTTTCTGCTTTTCCGAAATCCCATCTTTGAAGTGTATAACAGTAAGTCTGTTATCGGTTCCACGACTCCACCTATGTAGTTGCCGATAGGAACCATTTTTATTCTAAGGGTGTGGTTTCTGAGAATTTGTTAGAGTTTATATATCGTATCTCAAAGATTACATGATTGGTAACAAGGATGAATCAAGTAAAGATTGATTAAATCAGTAAGGTTACCGGAGGTGGTTGGATGACAGCCCTACAAGCGTCATCCATAGGTCGCATCACACACTATCCCAGACACCCATCCTCTTCCCACGCAATCCTTCCCTTAATAACCATCTTTTAGACCCAAGTATATCGCGGTCTCTGCACCTCGACATGAACATATACCGCAATTCTACAATGAAACCTCAACACGAACATCCATTCCACATGGGAAAGACCCCTATTTGAAGTTCAACTACGAAATAGGGTTCTGCACTTGTAGGTATAACGATAATTAAATAAAATTGATATATTTAACACTAAATTGTGACGAAGACTTTCTCTAAGATAGTTCACATATGCAATGGTGGAGCAACCAATCTTATTACCCCATATGCTCAGTATTTAATATAGTGCTCTGAAAAAATGAAAGGGGATCTCTGATTTGGTCTTACATAAAAAGGGAGTGCAAAGTCGAACGTATTGATAACAAAAATCTACACCGTAATAAACATGTTATTCAATGCAGTCTGTCCCCCATTGTATCCTGAGACCATTTTAATTTGAGGAACCACTGTACTGCATGAAACAATACATGTGCTCAATACTTGTATCTTAGGGTATGTTCACATAGAGTTTTTGAAACACATTCAACACACATCCAAAGTGTGCTGCGTGTTTGGATGCGTTTTGGCTGCAGCAGAAACGCATCCTATGGTTTTAAATAAGGTGTCTGCTGTGTCAAACGAACCAAGAATTGACATGACAATTCTTTGAACAAATCCGAAAGACACATCAGAAAAACGCATGTAAACAAACATTGGCAATCACTCGTCTGAACACTGATGCGTGTTTTACATTGAAATCAATGTAAATCATACTGCACATTGTTAACTCCAGCCCCCTGCGACTACTGGAGATAGGTCATAGGGGGCAGGAGACAGGGAACAACTCTTGCCCCCTGTGGCCTGTCTCCTACTCTCTGCGGCCGCTGAAGACAAGCCACATTGGGTAGGAGACAGATAATGGGGAGGCAGGAGACAGGCCACAGGGGGCAGGAGACAGGCCACAGGGGCCCAAGAGACAACTCTTGCAGCCTGTCTCCTGCCACAGGAGGAAGGAAAGACACTGAAAGCAGGATAAAAGCGAGGAGTGGGTAGGTACTGTACTTACTGGGCCAACCTCTTCCGAGGCAGTGTACACATCCTGAAAAGGATGTGTGGGTTGCCCAGCTAGACTCTTATAGTATAGCTGTGGAGGCTGCCCCTTTGCTCCCTGTCTCCTGCCCCCAGTGTTTGTTTAAATAAAAAAAACAGTGACCATCTGTCTGCTGTCTCTGACATCATGTCCTCTCTTTATCTTTAACTAAACCTCACTAAAACTGAACTTCTTGTCATCCCAACATCTACTAACTGACCCTCTCCCTGCTATTTCTGTTTCTGTGTGTGGTAGCACCATATCTCCTAGGCAGCAGGTCCACTGTCTTGGGGGTTATACTAGACTCTAGATAGGCTCATCTTTCTGTCCAGCCGCTATACTGATGCTTCTACCCTGTGTCAGTCACTGCACTGATTGCCCATCCAGTACAGGATAAAATATAAACTCCTCTCAACTATAAAATTCTCCACAGCGCTGCACCCCCCTACATCTCCTCCCTCATTTCTGTCTACCACCCTACCCGGTCTGTCCGCTCTGCTGATAATCTAAAATTACACATCTCATCATCCGAAACTCCCATGCCCATTTTTCACGTGCTGCACCAATATTTGGAACAAGCTACCCCGTACAATCAGGCACATTCATAAGCCTCACAGTTTAAAGTGCGCCCTGAGAATACATCTTCTTAGGCAGGCCTATCACGATCCCTAATTGCTAACCCCCACACTTTGTCACTCCCTGCACTTGGGCACTCAAAGGCATTTACCTGTATATAGATGGACGGTCTGGGTGGTAGGCTCATCCACTTTTTATGTAAACTCCCCTGTATTCATGTAACATAGCTGGACCAATACAGTATGTAAACTGAACACTTCTCACCCTTCCTCTCACCTATACATCCTTATTGATTTTAAGCTCTTGCGAGCAGGGCCCTCACACCTCGTGTCTGATCTGTAAGTAGCTTTTACTGTGTAATGTCTGTTATGTCTGTACTTATACCCTCGAAAATGTAAAGTGCTTCGGAATATGTTGGCGCTATATAAATAAAGATTATCATTATCTAAACTCAACCTAACATAGCAACCTAGCAGTTATATATTAACCCCCTTCCTGATATTTGATGTAAACTGACATCATGGTCGGTAAGGAGTACCTGCAAATTTACATCAAGGAGACCATGTGGGCTCAAAAATCGAGCCCGTCCAGTTGTACATTGCAGCTGAGCTCCTGCAGCATTGGCCACAACTGGAGTTTACTCCGGTCATGGCTGATTAACCCCTTAGATGCTGTGGTCAATCGCGGGGCAGCTAAGGGGATGACAGAAGATGGGAGCTCCCTCTGTCTGCTTCGGCAACCCTGCTACCCTCTTTCTAGCAACCCGGAATCCCGAGGGCTCGGCCAGGCATAGTGATTGACAGTTTACAATACATAGCAGTACAGTTATGTACTGCTATGTATTGTAACAGTGATATTAAGATCACTGATTCAAGTCCCCTGTGGGGACAAGTGGGATAAAAAGGAAAGATATATAAAAAAAAGTAAAAACGAAAAACAAAAAAAAGTAAAACCAAGTACACCGCCCTTTCCTCTTTACAAACGGCAATTGCCCCCAAAAAAGATAAAGTTCGCATACTTGATATCGCTACATGCATAACGACCTAGCCTATAAATCTGTCATGTTTTTTGACCCACACGATAAACAGTATTAAAAAAGCAAAAAAAAATTACAATATTGCAATTTTGTTCATCTTTCAGCACATAAAATGGAATCAAAAGCGATCAAAAAGTTTTATAAACGTTAAAGTGATACCAATTAAAATGTCAGTTCATCCTGCAAAAAACCCTAACACAGCTCTGTTTATGGAAAAATAATAGTTTTGACTATCAGAAGATAGCAATGCATAAAAAGTGTTTTACACAATAAAAGCACTTATTTTATTAAAGTGCTACAACATAAACTCTGCCCTCCCACCCCCCCCAAAATTTAAGATTACTGTATCAATCCATGAAGCAAAACAATCATGTTGCGAATACTGTATGATGAGTGCTGTTAAAAATAAGAAACACTACTAGGATTGCTGCATTTTCTTCACCCTAGCTCCCACAAAACAGATTTAAAGGTGATCAAAAAGTCTTGTCCCACCCAAAAATAGTGCCAATAAAAACGTCAACTCATCCCACAAAAAACAAGCCCCTGCACAGCTCTGTACACAGAAAATAAAAATTATGGCTCTCAGACTATGGTGATACAAAAATGTTTTTTTTTTTTTTAAATAAAAGTGCTTTTATTGTGAAAAATCTGTAAAACATAAAAAAATATAGAAACTGGGTATTACTGTAATAGTATTGACCTGCTCAGTAAAGTTAACATTTCATTTATACTGCATGGTGACCGCTGTAAAAATAAAAAATAAAAATTGCTGCCAGGATTGCTATATTTTGTTCATCTGAACCTCAAAATGGTACCAATTAAAACATCAACTCATCCTGCAAAAAACAAGTCCTTATATAGCGCTGTATACGGAAGAATAAAAAAGTTATGGTTGTCAGACTGTGATGATATAAAAATGCATTTCTAGTGTGTAAAAGTAGTAAAACATAAAAACTATATAAGATTTATATTGAACCGACTCGCATAGTAAAGTTATCTTGTCATTTATATCACATGGTGAACACTGTAAAAATTAAGCTAAAAAAACAATGTGGGAACTGCATTTTTCTTTTCCATTTTCATGGACCAATGTAAAAAAAGCTATGGAACACAAGTGGGCCAAAAAAACACACTTATAGATTAAATCCACGAGGGGTGTTGAATCCATGGAGAGACTTCTGAAAGGTTTCCCTGTTCTGGTACTTTGGGGACTTTGTAACTGCGACATGGCACCCACCAAAATCTGCATTCCAAAAACCAAATACACTCTTGTACACCCTGCCATGCACCCAGACAGTGTTTTACACCCTCTTATAGGGTATTGCCAAACTTGGAAGAAATTTGGTAATCCATTTTGAGATGATTTTTCTCCATGATTCCTTGTGAAAATTAAACATTTTTAGTTAAAACTGCAGATTGGTGGAAAAAATACACTTTTCATTTTCACACCCTGACCCTTCATATATTCCTGAAGAGGTGTAATTTCCCAAATGAGGTGTTTATTAGTTTTTTTTTTTAAGTTTTAGCAACGTATAGTGTCCGAACACCTGAAATAGCACCTAAAAAATATTCTAATAAAAATGGAGACCCCAAAATAGGTGCTCTTCCTACTCTGAGGCTTGTGGTTGAGGCAAGTAGCGCACTAGGGCCACATATAGGATATCTCTAAAAATGATAGAATCAGGGGAATTAATATTGCATTGTATTTCCCTGTTATCATCTAATGTGTTCTCTGTTATCTGCTGTGTTCCATAAAAAGACATAATGGATAAAAATTGAAAATCTTCAAAAAGTAACGTTTTGAAATTTTACCTCCACTTTACTTTCATTTCTGTGAAACACCTAAAGGGTTAACAAACTTCTGAAATGCTGTTTTTAATACTTTAAGGGGTACATTTTCTTAGATGGACTCATTTATTTATCTAATTTAGAGGTCCCTCAAAGCCAGGTCAGAAATGGACTGACCCCCTAAACAAAATCTGTGTTTTCAATTTTCTTGAAAATGTGAAAAATTACTACTAAATTTCTAAGCCCCCTACTATCATAAGAAAATTAAAAAAACATTTAAAGAGTGATGCCAATGTACAGCAAATATATGGTAGATACTAGTTATAAACTATTATATGTGGTATAACTTTCTGTCTTACACGCAGCAATTTTTTAACTTTGAAAGTGGCACATTTATAATTTTTTGATATGTTTACAAATAAACAAGGATTGTATGGACCAAAATGTATTACTTAAACTTAAAGCTCAATGTGTTAGAAGAAAATATTTTCTGAATCACATGGACAGGTAAAAGTATCAAAAAGTTATTTCCATATAAAGTGACACATCTCAGATTTAAAAAAATGGTGCTGTGTCATAAAGGTCAAAACTGGCTTCATCCTAACCCTAGTATGCATGACGTTAGAAATCTACACATTCACATAACCCAGGCCTTTTAGACCCATGTGCATATCATATGAAGGAACTCAAATAAATAACTTTTACAAGTTTATTTCAAAATTGGCAAGTAAGATAAGAGAAATACATAAAATAGTAATTATAATTGTTTGCAGAAAACACCAAAAAGTAAGTACATGGGCCTAAAAGGCCCGGGTTATGCATTCTAGGGTTAAGGGGTAATAATGTGCTAAAATGTATTGAGTATCACCTAAGACTGCTGATAGAGTTATGTTACAGATTTTATATTGGTCCCTATCACTATATTAAAATTCAGATTGTATCTTATCAAAAAACACCACTTTTAAAACTATTATGGAATACGTTTAATGCTCAGTGTCGTGTGATGTGTCTGTTCAGTGAATGCCATAACAGCCTATGCCTGATAGATGCCACTTTGTAATATGCATCAAAGCCTTCAATTAATATATGCACAAGGCGTTTCATCATTTTTCCACCCAAAAGGTGCCTTAATAATATACATAAATCTACCAAATCACAGAGATTTAATAAAAATTGGATATTATAAGGATGAATCATGCCTTAAAGGGGTTGTATCATTTCATTAAATGATATTCAGAATAAGGGGACAAGGAAAACATCATTTGCATTGGATCATTTGCAAAGCTTTTAGTTTTCTCTGTCTCCCTTATGTCTGTGTTTCGTAAACAAACTTACACCAAAAAAAAGTGCCACATGAAAACCCAGGTATTTGGCAAAAGATTAGTGAAGAAAGATTCTAATGACTATATGAAGTTGCTATATTTTTTCCACCCAAAAGGTGCCTTAATTTAATATAACATACAAATTCTACCAAACACCAGAAGATTTAAATAAAATTGGATATTGTAAGGATGAATCATGCCTTAAAGGGGTTGGACTTTTTCATTAAATGAATTCAAATAAGGGAAAAGGGAAAACAAACACTTTCTTGGGGGTCATTTGGGCAAAGCTGTTTATTTTCCCCTGCTCCCTTTATCTGGTTTTCTGTAAACAAACTTACCCGGTCCCGGTCGGATCCCGCCTCCTCGTCTTCTATTCGCTGCCGACTCTTCAAATTTGAATTCCAGCCGAACCCCGGTTGTAATCATGGAAGCGCGCATTCCTGCCCATGCTCCGTGATGCCGGATGACTCTTTCTTCCCCTGCTCAATCTTTCTGTATTACACATATTACGGGCATGTGCAGTAGCCCATAATGTGTGTAATACATGAGCGTATTTCTCCCACACCTCTTTACTCCCCAGCTCCCTGTCTGTATTACACACATTCGGGCTGGAACAGTATCCCGTAATGTGTGTGATACATGAGCGCATTCCTCCCCCGCCTCTTTCCTCCCCGGCTGCCTGTCTGTATTACACACATTCGGGCAGGCACAGTAGCCTGTAATGTGTGTGATACATGAGCGCATTCCTCCCCCGCCTCTTTCCTCCCTGGCTGCCTGTCTGTATTACACACATTTGGGCAGGCAAAGTGAGATGGATTGGTATGCACGCAGGGAGGGGGTGGAAGAGTAAAGCTGTGCTGTCAGCTCCCACTGATCTCAACATACACACTGACTCGGGAGCGAGCACAAACAGTGAAGGGGGGGGATGATGTCTTCCCCCTTCAGTTAAGAAACACCCAGCTGGGTGGGGAAGAAATGCCCCTGGATTTCTGTAACTGAAAAACTGAAAGTACACTGCAACAGACCGAACTGATGAAGCGATACATCCCTTTTGAGTACAAGAAATTAAGTGGGTACTTGATGGAAATTTCTGAAGCTCTGAAGCTGTACAGATACTGGGAGGAAAGAATAGAGACTTTAACTAAAATAATATGAATATATACTTATAAAGGTATACAACTGTATATACTATAAGGCATGAGACAAAGGCAGGTATCAGGTACAAACTGTCCTTGGTCCGTGGGTTTATTGCACAAGCAAAACAAAACGAATGGCAATACATGCACAGTGAAGCAGAAAAACATAAACAAAACTCCTGCTCGTCTGAGCGCTTAATATACAGGAGTTTAGTTCCCTCACTATCACCTTGTATGATGCGGTAGCAGACACTGGCTTCCTCCAGTGTGTATATCTCCAGACTGAATGGTAGACTGTAGATACAGCCGACGCCCAGTCAGCCTACCTGCTGACCTTATATACAGCCGAGAAATCCGGAGTAGAACCGGAGTAGAAATCCGGGAGTAAGCACCCACCCTGCTCTATGCTTACTCCCAATGAAAGGCCGACCCAGGAATGGTTGGTAGCCATACTAACAGACAGATTAAACATAGGTCGACAGTCTGTACTGTCGACACTTATTTAACAATGGCCTTTCACTCCACCAAGGCTCCTTATCTTGGTGGCATGTATCTTGCTCTCACCTGCTTCTTGGAAATCGGTTGAGGCCAATTTCTAATTGCCTCCAGTTTGTCCATTTGGGGCTTGATGACCCCCTCCCAATATCGTAGCCCAGATAGCGAGCCTCCTCTAGCCCTATGGCACATTTGTTAGGGTTGGCGGTTAGACCTGCTGCCCTTATGGCGTCTAAAACGGCTTGCACTCTGGTCAGGTGGGACCCCCAATTCGTGCTAAAGATCACCACGTCATCCAAATATGCTGCCGCATACTTTCTATGGGGCTGTAGGATGACGTCCATCATCCTCTGGAATGTGTCCGGAGCCCCATGTAGGCCAAAGGGAAGGACCACGTAGTGAAAGTGACCATCTGGGGTGGAAAAGGCTGTTTTCTCCCTGGCCTCCTTTGTGAGGTGGACCTGCCAATAGCCCTTGGTCAGGTCTAACATACTGATGTACCTCGCGGGTCCTAGCCTCTCAACCAATTCATCAACCCAGGGCATCGGGTTGGCATCAAATTTTGAGATTTCGTTTAGCTTACGGAAATCGTTGCAGTAACGTAAGCTGCCATCGGATTTGGGTATGAGCACTATGGGGCTCGACCACCCACTTTGGGATTTTTCTATGACCCCAAGCTCCAGCATCTTTTTAACTTTCTCGGCAATCTCTTGCCTCTGAGCTTCAGGGACCTTATATGGCCTCAAACGTACCTTCTGGCCGGGTGTTGTGATGAGGTCAGGTTCAATGACCTTCGTGCAACCTGGCAGATCTGAAAAGACCTGCCAGTTCCTTTGTAGGAACTTGTAATAAAGATCTAGCCACTTGTTTTGACTTAGAATCCCACCTATAGCTCGGATATGGGAACTCTCAATCCCATTAGAGAATGCCATGTACCAATTAATGATCCGGCTGTTTCATAAAATATACATTTTTATTCTTTCAATCTTTAAAAGCATACATAAATCCGCTCCTGTTCGGCATCTATGCAATCATGAAAACATTATACTGGGATACTTAAGTTTAGTTGCGGCGGATCGCCGTTCAACAGCGATGTCCACAGACCCTCTCGGTCTTAATCCCCACAGGGTTTCCTTGGAAGTACGCCAGGAGCCCGAGCTAAGCGCACGTCAGACAGCGACTTTTTGAGACAGTATTGCCTCTTTCTCAAGCATGCGCACAACTATGCAGGCCTCCCTTATAAGGGAGCGCCAGCTCGACACTAAAAACAACAATAAAAACAAAAGAAAGAACAAGCCTACAGAAACATCTTAAGACTGAAGTTTTCATTAATGCCTTTAGGGGCCAGTGAATCCATAGAGTGGATACAGAAAGCCTCTCTCTGCAGCAACTTTCTAACGATCCCTGTAGATTCACAATTGGCAACCCTCTCTAATATGCACCACTTCAGCTCAGCTAGACCATGTCTCTCCTTTACCCAGTGTCGGGCTAAGGAGGTTTCACCGTGTCTATTACCTTCGTCCTTATTTTCACATAACGCGCTAGCATCTTTTTTCATATATTGGCGGATGGTCGATCTATGCTCATTGAGACGGATCTTTACCTTTCTAGTAGTCTGCCCTATGTACACCTTCCCACATGGGCATTTGATCATGTAGATTACATTATTACTGTCACACGTATGGAAACACTGGATTTTAACAGGGAACCCTTTCGTTGGGTGTGAAACATGCTCACCTTTAATTATAGAAGAGCAATTTTGACAGCGCAGGCATGCAAAAGTTCCTAACCGTGTGGATTTTATTCCCCTGTCTTGCTTTTTTATGATGTCAGCTTTAATTAATTGTTGACCCAAAGTCCTCCCTTTCCTAAAGATCCATTTAGGGCTATCTTTGAACAGATGCCCAAATTTAGGGTCAGATTGTAATATCTTCCAATTTTTGAGGATAGATTTTTTAATCAATCTTGAGTGAATATCATATGTACTGATATAAGTGAATCGTTTATCGATCCTCTTAGGCCTGGTTTTCAACAGATCGATCCGGGGTATGCCTGCCACCTCTTGCCCCACGGCTGCAACCTCAGCCCTATCATATCCGCGCTCAACAAATTTTGTAACCATTTTTTCCATATTTACAAGGTATTCTTCATTACTTAAGCAGATCCGTCTTGCCCGTATGAATTGAGATCTACAAATACCTTTAAAGGTCTGGGGGGCATGCTGGCTATTCCTATGCAGCATATTATTGCAATCTGTCGCCTTTGTGAACAGGGTCGTAGTAAGTATATTCTTATCTTCTTCTTTTTCCACCCACACATCCAAGTATGAAATGGCCTTCCTACTTTTAGTGATGGAAAATTTAATGAGGGGATGCACACTGCTGATCTCATCAACGAAGTAGTCCATCTCACCGTCCGATCCGGACCAGAGGAGGAAAACGTCGTCGACATATCTAAGCCAACATTTAACTCGGTGATATAGGACACTCTTCCTAACAAATTCCTTTTCAAAATACTGCATAAAAATATTGGCGTAACTAGGGGCCGCCGGAGACCCCATAGATGTCCCCTGCAATTGTAGAAAGAATGTGTACCCAAATCTGAAAAAAATTTGAGTGAGGATTAGATCCAGTAATTGCATCAAAAATGCAATCTCTCTATTGGATAATGTAGGGTCAAGGCACAGTGCTTCTCTGACTGCCTGGACACCCTCAACATATGGAATGTTGGTGAAGAGAGACTTAATGTCCAATGTACATAATAGGTGACCTCAGTACAGTCAATATCCCCTATGGCTCTCAAAAACTGTCCTGTGTCCTGCAAATTACTCTGATCTTTCCTGACGATCTTTTGCAAGTAAGAATCTAAATATACTGCTAATGGCTCCAATATTGACTCAACGCCGGACACAATCGGCCGACCAGGAGGGGCCTGTAAGGACTTATGTATTTTTGGAACCATGTATAGAATTGGGACTCTAGGGTTGGATTTAGTAAGCAAATTTTTTGTGCGTTGGTCAATAACACCTTGCAAGAGCGCATCGGACAAGACCATCTCAACCCTTACACTGACCTCTTTTGATGGGTCTGATTGAAATTTCTTGTTTACCTGTGGGTCTTCAAGTTGCGTGACAGCCTCCTGTACATATTTGTCGGTGTCCATAATGACTGAGGCTCCTCCCTTGTCAGCTTTTTTTATGACAAGGGAGGGATCAGTCTTAATCTGGACCAAAGAATGTTTTTCCCGTTGGGTAAGGTTATTACCCTTCCACTTTTTAACCCCCTCCCAACCTTGTGTAACCTCCTGTTTAACTAATTGCTGAAACACATTTAATGCTGCGCTATTAACCTCAGGGTCGAATTGGCTTCTATTCTTTAATTTAACATATAATTTATTATCAGTTGTCATAAGACCTTCTTTTTCAATTTCCTGAGAAAAATGCATTTTTAATCTAATATTTCTACAAAATTTATAGAAGTCAATATTGAAATCGAACAAATTAGTCTCCTGAGTGGGCACATAATTCAGTCCCTTCTCCATCACAGCTTGTTGGGCAGGTGTAAGAGGCTTTGATGAAATGTTTACATATCAAAGAGGGTACAGTTTTCTTCCTGTTCCTTGTACCCTTCCGAACCGATGTAGCCACATTGCCTTGAATCGGACCTCTTATTCCACGCGGTCTGTCCATGCTGCTTGCTTCTTCTAAAAAATTCTGGTTATTTTGACCTCCTCGTTGGCTAGATGTTGATCTATCAGATTGTTCATCTGTGCCAGATGACGCCTGGTTGTTTGCGATTATACATAAATACTTCTATGTGCGGTTTACGTACAACTTTTCTTTCCTCTGCCCATGTTGTACACCCGATTTATACACATAGTCTTTTGTGTCCCTCTCAAATTTCCTAAGTTTATTCTGTTTAAAAGGGATAACTTGACCTTATCCATGGTATTTGATAATTCACTGTTTGTCTTCGTATACTCTTCTGCGGTGCTGTTACATTTAAATTCCTCATCGCAATGTTTTAAGTCGTCTTTGAGTGCATCAATAGCCAATTGTAGGTGTTGCACGGTTAGATACATAAGGTCGATGGAATAACTGTTGCTGAGAGCATACCAGCGTTCTTTATACTTATTATCATCTGGTAGCAGTATTGGTTGAAGGGTACTCCTGAGGCCCCTTGGGATTCGTGCCGCTTTAATATATTCTGTCAGTGTAGTGGCGTGGGACATAAGGTTCGCTTCTTTTCTTTTAAGCTGCTCCAACCTCCGTGCAAAGTTAATCGGAGATTCATCCTTTGCCTTGTCCCATTTCAAGCCAGCTGTTTCTGCTTGTTTTAATATGTTGAGTTTGTCAGTTTCCGTAAAACAGAATAATTCAGCCCGGTTCTCTGTGCTCCTGGCGATCTCCTCGAATGACATTATAGTCAAAAATACACTCACCGGCCACTTTATTAGGTACACCTGTCCAACTGCTCGTTAACACTTAATTTCTAATCAGCCAATCACATGGCGGCAACTCAGTGCTTTTAGGCATGTAGACATGGCAAGACAATCTCCTGCAGTTAAAACCGAGCATCAGTAGGGGGAAGAAAGGTGATTTGGAGTGCCTTTGAACGTGGCATGGTTGTTGGTCCCAGAAGGGCTGGTCGAGTATTTTCAGAAACTGCTGATCTCCTGGGATTTTCACGCACAAACCATCTCTAGGGTTTACAGAGAATGGTCCGAAAAAGGAAAAAACATCCAGTGAGTGCAGTCCCGTGGGCGGAAATGCCTTGTTGATGCCAAAAGGTCAAAGGAGAAAAGGGCAACTGGTTCGAGCTGATAGAAAGGGTACAGTGATCAAATAGCCACCCGTTACAACCAAAGGGAGGCAGAAGAGATCTCTGAACGCACAGTACGGCGAACTTTGATGCAGATGGGCTACAGCAGCAGAAGACCACACCGGTGCCACTCCTTTCAGCTAAGAACAGGAAACTGAGGCTCCAATTTGCCCAAGCTCATCGAAATTGGACAGTAGAAGATTGGAAAAACGTTGCCTGGTCTGAGAGTCTCGATTTCTGCTGCGACATTCGGATGGTAGGTCAGAATTTGGCGTCAACAACATGAAAGCATGGATCCATCCTGCCTTGTATCAACGGTTTCAGGCTGGGGTGGTGGTGTCATGGGTGTGGGAATATTTTCTTGGCACTCTTGGCCCCTTGGTACCAATTGAGCATCGTTGCAATGCCACAGCCTACCTGATTATGTTGCGGGACCAGTCCATCCCTTTATGACCAAAAATGTACCCAACATCTGATGGCTACTTTCAGCAGGATAATGCGCCATGTCATAAAGCTGGAATCATGTCAACTGGTTTCTTAAAACATGAGGAATGCTTCCAGCACCTTGTTGAATCTATGCCACGAAGAATTGAGGCAGTTCTGAAGGCAAAAGGGGGTCCAACCCGTTACTAGCATGGTGTACCTAATAAAGTGGCCGGTGAGTGTATATTCTCAAATAATTGTGGCAAAAATGAGAGATAAACAGTCACTTGTAATAAAGATCTGGCCACTTGTTTTAACTTAGAATCCCACCTATAGCTCGGATATGGGAACTCTCAATCCCATTAGAGAATGCCATGTACCAATTAAATATAAATATACATTTTTATTCTTTCAATCTTTAAAAGCATACATAAATCCGTTCCTGTTCGGCGTCTATGCAATCATGAAAACATTATACTGGGATACCTAAGTTTAGTTGCGACGGATCGCCGTTCAACAGCAATGTCCACAGACCCTCTCGGTCTTAATCCCCACAGGGTTTTTTCCTTGGAAGTACGCCAGGAGCCGGGCTAAGCGCACGTCAGACAGCGACGTTTCGAGACAGTATTGCCCCCTTTCTCAAGCAATACGCACAACTAAAGCAGGCCCCCAAAAAATTTGGGAAAAATTACAATCTGACCCTAAATTTGGATCTGTTCAAAGATAGCCCTAAATGGAACTTTAGGAAAGGGAGGACTTTGGGTCAACAATTAATTAAAGGCTGCTCAAAAAAAAGAAAGCAGGGGAATAAAATCCCAAGGGTTAGGAACTTTTGCATGCCTGCGTGTCAAAATTGCTTTCTAAAATTTTAAAAGGACATGTTTCCACCCAAGAAAGGGCCCCCTTTTTTAAAACCCATGTTTCCATACGTGTGAGTAATAATGAAATCACATGTTTAAATGCCCATGTGGGAAGGTGTAATAGGGGACTACTAGACGGGTAAAGTCCTCCAATGAGATAGATCGCCATCCCCCAAAATATATGAAAAAAGTGCGGGGTTTGGGAAAATAAGGGACAAAAGGTAATAACAGGGGTGAAACCTCCTTAGCCCGACATGGGTAAAGGAGAGACATGGCGTGAGCGAATGGTCATATTAGAGGGGTTGCCAAAATTGGGGTCCACAGGGATTTTAAAAAAGTTCGCGAAGAGGCCTTTTGGATCCTTTTTTATGGTTCACGGGCCCCCTAAAGGAAATCAATAAAAACTTCAGTCTTAAGATTTTTTCTTGGGGCTGTTTTTCTTTTTGTTTTTATTGTTGTTTTTAGGGTGGGCGGGCGTCCCTTATAAGGGGGCCTGCATGTTTTGCGCATGCTTGAAAAAAGAGGCAATACTGTCTCGAAACGTCGCTGTCTAAAAGGCTTACCCGGGCTCCTGGGTACTTCCAAGGAACCCTGTGGGGTTAAGACCCAGAGGGTCTGTGGGCATTGCGTTGAAGGCGATCCCCCAACTAAACAAGTATCCCGATAAGTTTTTCATATTCATAGATGCCGAACAGGACGGATTTTTTGTATGCTTTTAAAGATTTAAAAAAATAAAAAAAGTAATATTTTTGAAAAACCCCATCATTTTAAATTTTACATGGCCTTTTTAGGGGAAATCCTAGTTTCCTGCCGCTGTGATTCGACGGGACTCGGAGATACGGAGGGTGGTAAATCTCCTTTGGGCACCCCTATGCCTCTTACCGCCTAAAACTTTGCGGCCTTCCAGGGCTTAATTAGGGTTTATTGGTAGATTTGATAAAGTTTCCCTTACCGGGGTGGGAAAACCCTTTTAATTTTCCTCACTGACCCCTCTTTGTCCATAGGGGGGCCCCCACTTTTCCAGGAACTTGCTTTCGAAGGGGGCAAATACTAGCACCCATTGCCGGGTGGAACACTCTGACCCTTCAGACCTGTTAATACCCCCTTGCCTGGGTTTTTGGGCCCGCGTAGATTCCCGGGGACTATGGGCAGGACTCTTCAATTCATCCCGCATCTCACAATATGTTCAATCACTCCCATAGGGGGGGATTTTTCCTGCTCCCCGGTCTCCCCGGCTATGTCCAGGAATCCCGGGGATGTTC
>JAODAL010012810.1:0-93852 GCA_025379985.1 Phyllomedusa bahiana
AGGCCCTTTTAAAAGTTTTCAAAACCGAAAATAGTTAGAAAAAACGTGTGAAAACCCATGCCGTGGGGACAAGGCCCAACTGTGTCTGATCTTAAACAGAGCTAGCAGGCAAAATGCAAGTAAAATATAGCAAAAAGATCAGAGGCTGAATCAGTGTTCACTTGTCATTTTACACTTTTTTTTTTTCCATTCCTCCACTTTATTTACACTTGACCCCATAAGGGACTTGTGATCGCTGTTACAATAAATAGCAGTACACATCACACATGGTAAAGTCACAGATAGCCGTCGTTATGGAAGTCATAGGCAACCTGTGATTACACTACAAGAGAAATAGGAGGGCGATGGACACATAGGGAGTGTCCTTCACTTTGCTGCAGTGGTTGTGATTGACCACAGCAGCTATAGGGTTAATCTGCTGTGTCTCAGCCGATTATAATTGTACGGTAGTATAATACAGTCATGGCCAAAAATTGAGAAAGACACAAATATTATATTTTCACCTGATCTGTTGCTCTCTGGTTTTTGTGTGTGTTTGTCAGATGTTTTTATCACATACAGAAATACAAGTGCAATCATATTATGATTAACAAAAGCTTTTATTGACAGAATGAGTTAATGCAGCAAGTCAATATTTGCAGTGTTGACCCTTCTTCTTCAGGACCTCTGCAATTCTCCCTGGCATGCTCTCAATCAACTTCTGGACCAAATCCAGACTGATAGTCCATTCTTGCACAATCAATGCTTGCATTTTGTCACAATTTGTTGGTTTTTGTTTGTCCACCCGTCTCTTGATGATTGACCACTAGTTCTCAATGGGATTAAGATCTGGGGAGTTTCCAGGCCATGGACCCAAAATCTCTATGTTTTGTTCCCTAAACCATTTAGTTATCACCTTTGCTTTATGGCAAGGTGCTCCATCATGCTGGAAAAGGCATTGTTGATCACCAAACTGCTCTTGGACGGTTGGGAGAAGTTGCTCTTGGAGGACATTCTGGTACCATTCTTTATTCATGGATGTGTTTTTTAGGCAAGACTGTTAGAGAGCCGATTCCCTTGGCTGAGAAGCAACCCCACACATGAATGGTTTCTGGATGCTTTACAGTTGGCATGAGACAAGACTGGTGGTATCGCTCACCTTGTCTTCTCCGAACAAGCTGTTTTCCAGATGTTCCAAACATTCGGAAAGGGGATTCATCAGAGAAATGACTTTACCCCAGTCCTCAGCAGTCCACTCCCTGTACCTTTGGCAGAATATCAGTCTGTCCCTGATGTTTTTTCTGGAGAGAAGTGGATTCTTTGCTGCCCTCCTTGACAACAGGCCTTGCTCCATGAGTCTCTGCCTCACAGTGCATGCAGATGCACTCACACCTGCCTGCTGCCATTCCTGAGCAAGCTCTGCACTGCTGGTAGCCCGATTCCAAAGCTGAAACACTTTTAAGAGACGGTCCTGGCGCTTGCTGGTCTTTCTTCCTGGAGCCTTTTTGGCAACAATGGAACCTCTCTCCTTGAATTCCTTGATGATGCGATAGATTGTTGACTGAGGTGCAATCTTTCTAGCTGCGATACTCTTCCTGTTAGGCCAGTTTGTGCAGTGCAATGATGACTCATGCACGTGTTTCTTTAGAGATAACCATGGTTAACAGAAGAGAAACAATGATGCCAAGCACCAGCCTCCTTTTAAAGTGTCCAGTGGTGTGATTCTTACTTAATCATGACAGATTGATCTCCAGCCCTGTCCTCATCAACACCCACACCTGTTTTAATGGAGCAATCACTGAAACGATGTTAGCTGGTCCTTTTAAGGCAGGCCTGCAATGAAGTTGAAATGTGTTTTTGGGGAAAAAGTTCATTTTCTGGGCAACTATTGACTTTGAAATTAATTGCTGTTAAGCTGATCACTCTTTATAACATTCTGGAGTATATGCAAATTGCCATTATAAAACCTGAGGCAGTAGACTTTGTAAAAATTAACATTTGTATCATTCTCAAAACTTTGGCCATGACTGTACAGATGACTTCATGCCCTGATCATTCGGGCTTATGGACATACAAGAACGTCCCATATGATAAGCAATCAGAATGTACCGGTACGTCTAAATGCGTGAAGAGGTTATGAAGTACATGCGACATCTCCTGACAAGTCTGTTTTAGTAAACTGTATTCCCCGTGAAACAACTTTCTTTAGATTTCTGTATTGTATTTTTTTGTGTTATTTCTTCCCAGAAATTACTAGTGTCAACTGGGCGTTACTAGTTGGGAGTGTGAACCTGCAGTCTGTACTTGTCTAATTAGTGCTTAGTCACAGTGTGCAGGGACACACTACTTTGATAAGGCGAATAGCAACACCCTGTTGATAAGTAAGGGCTTGTTCACACAACGCTTTTTGTGATCCGTTTTACGGATCTAACAATTGTCAGTGTGATTAACATTGCTTTCAATGGCAAAAGTGCATCGCTGTTCTCACGGGAGATCGGCGATGCGCTTTTGAGAGCTCTCCTGCGTTGCGCTTTTCGGATCCACTTTAAGAATTGACATGTCAATTCTCCTTGTGTTCTACGCAAGTGAAAGCCCATAGGAGATAATGGAGTCCGCTTTTGGCACCTGTCCAAAAGCGCTCCACACTCCGGGTATGTAGTGCCGGCTGAAAGCGCATCCGAAAAGCGCAATGCACAGCTGATGGATTTGAGGCGATTGTGGCTGCAGGAGGATGGATGGTGAGAGCCGTACTGGAGGTGTGCTGTCGCCGGACTCGGCTGTGCGGGGCAGACGCATGAATGGGAGAGGCGCAGGGGGGAGAGGGAGTCTGTAAAACGCAAGTCATAAGCATACAATACAGATCCAAATAAAGTATCACCTCTTGCATTTTTCGGATCTGCTTTCCGGATGCAGTTTTCACTCCTCAAAAACGGATTCGTAAAAAAGATCCAAAACGTCGTGTGAACAAGCCCTAATACATTTTATGGTGACCCCTAGCAATTACTAACAGACATATCAGATATTATAATATCTCTCACCTATATACACACACACACAATGAGTGATGTATTAATGCTGACCCCCACTGATCACAAGAACAGCTGTCCAGACTCCCATGCCAGTATGGAGTCACATGTGCACACCACCACTCTATTCACTGTATAAGGAGCTGATGGAGATACCCAAGTACAGTATTGGCCTATTACGGTCAACCCTATAGATCGCGCACAGCACCATTCACATGGAAGTCTTCAGACCTCCGGCCATCACATTCATTTCCTGCCCTGAGGATAGGTAAGAGAAACATTTAAGGGCAGGTTTACATCTGTCTTGGGAGTTACACATCAGAGCCTCTGCTGCAGAGGCGACACCATATCCGTTTCCTGAGGCAGCAGTTGGCCAATGGATCCCACTGACTACAATGGAGACCTTCCAAGTTGCTAGTAGTATAATGTTGTGCCGTGTTAGCCATAGAAAGTAGTAGAAGAGTGATTTCTTCACTCTTCTACTACAATGGAGACCGTCAGGTTTCCTTCATTTTCATGTAAAAAATAAATAAATAGTGCGACATAGAGAACTATGGATTACGCCTCCTCTCCCCGCTTGTACAATCCGATCGCAAGGAGATAATTGACATGTCTATGGGGCTGGCGCATCGCGGGAGTACACACCGGCGTAACTGCGGGCCGTACAGCCATGTGAACTTACCCTTAAAGAGTTGTTTCCGTCTCAGACATATATGCATATCGATAAGTATGGTTCCCACACCTACAAGGGTTTATCCTTTTGATATTTCCCATAAATGTCCGAGATGGAAAAGACCCTTTAACATCACTGTTCGGAATCTTCGTTAATGTGAACAGAAATTTTCTGGCAAACTCAAGAAGCTGCAGGGTCATTATGGAAACAGTATAAGGGTATGTTCACACAGCGTGTTGAATCCGTTTTTGGATCTGAAGCGCATTCAAAAGCGCTGCATAAATCACATCCAAAACACAAATGCGTGTTTGGACGTGTTTTTGCTGCAGCAGAAACACACCCTATAGTTGTAAATAGGGCGTCTGCTGCGTCAAACAGATCAAGAATTGACATGAGAATTCTTTGAACGGATCCAATCGACAAATCACAAAGACACACATAAAACACACTGCACACTGTCCCTGATCCAAACACGCATCTAAAAACATATCCAACACACGGTGTGAACATACCCTACATCCAAAACCTGTAGAATTAACATTTTGTCACACGGTTGCTCTGTGCTCCTTCTCAGTGAAGCAAAAGTGTCTGACTTGAGCAGCAGCTCATGTGGGTAGTAGACTATAGTTCCCATCATGCATCGCCAACATCCATTCCTAGACACTTCTCTCCTGTATTCCCCAGGCTGCAGAAAAGCAATTCTACAACCTCTTGTGCATCTCCAAATGATCCCCCTCCGCTGAGCCTCACACATTAGTTCCTAGTTACATCCCTTACTGCTTGTAGAACGGAGCACGGGTGACTAGAAAGCTCAAACTACAGATCATATCCATTGACAACAACCTATAAACATCGAATTGTGAGCCAGTAATTGATGAGTGATTATGTAGGAAACCACTGACATTTTTTAATTTCTATGTATTGAAGTTTTTTATTTTTTGTATACTAGAATAACCCTTCTACATCCTGACCGGCCAGAAGCTCAGGCTGCTGCTCTGCCACACATCCCCGATACAGATAAGAGTATGACCAATCTCACAAAGAGGCCAGGGCACAGACAAAAACTATTTCGTAGCATCTTGCATTAAACAGTCTATCACATAACAGACAAGCATGTGCTGCAGCTAATTAACCACAAAAAAAAAGATAAATCCTGCCAAATCACTAACACCAGCTCTTGGGTATAACTATACACACAGGCCCAATTAAAAAAAAAACAGTGCCTGTGTAGTAATGTTGTAATTGTTCAATACGAAACACAACACCAGTCCTCTACGGTTAGACACTTCCAGTTTCGATTACTCATCATAGTGAAACAAGTTCCTATACAAACACAGGACTGCCAGAAAGTGTAGAGAGGCTTGAACGTGCGAGGAAACGGGGCTGTCACTAATGATTACTACTATCAGTACAGCGCACAAGACAACTAACCTGCTCACACACCACACCTCTTCCTGCTCTCCACCTCACATACACAGCACTGCCACAAGTGTAAACACCATCGAGATTTATTCACATGACATGCAGCCACTGCCAAGTCAGGCAACTACAACAACAATGGGGGCAATTTAGGAGCGCGCACTAATCCACAGGAAATGCCACAAGTGCAGTCAACCTACTACTAAACTAGGACAGGGAACCTGCATCTTTCAGCCCATGTGCACTCATAATGGTCCCACAGTCCCATCTTTTATGCAGCGTGTAATGTGTCAAACAGTGCGGCCAAGTGCCTGATGCACACTTATTCCTAATTAGGTCAGTGACACTTTTTTGGGTGCATTTCGACATCGAATTGCAGAAAGGGAAAAAAAAATAAAAAAACACGTGAATATCGCACCTGATATGTGAACCCGACAAAAAACACGTCGTCTCACGGACCTGTAACATGTGGCCTGCCACATTGGACCAAGCACTGCAGGTACCAGTTTTGGGTAATCATACAGGGTAAAATCAAGAAGGCAGAAGCCTGTAGTAAAGACCTATAGATAAATAACATCAGCGGCAACTGCCTGGTGACAGAAAATCAGACAGTCTAGCTTTGGCTATGTTCACACGGCGTAATTGCGGCGCGCATTTCGCCGCATAGTTGCTCCACAATTACGGTAATCCACAGTTCTCATAGAGAACTATGGATTCCGCCTCCTCTCCCCGCTCGTACAATACAATCCTATTGTACACGCAGGGAGATAAGGGACATGTCCTTTATTTGCGGCGATTACGCACCGCAAGTAATGCATGTCCATGGGGCTGGCGGCCCCCTCCGCGCCTGGGGAGTACGAGCTGATCAGCGCACTGTATGCCGCGTACTGTATGCACCACGGTACACCGCGTGAACATACCCTTTGTGTCACCTACAGAAATCATTCTGTACATTTGTAGTGTATAATAAAACTTCATATTAAAGGAATTGACCAACGGCGAATAATTCATCTTAAAAGGACAACTCAGCTTTTTCCCCTTAGCTCATTAGACAATGCTGTTACTTACACTGTAGTGCCAGTAATTCTGCTCACCTGCAGCTGAACACAAGGTTTCTGACCGAAGCAAAAGTGTTCTGTTGGGTCATGTGCCCTGTACTTCAATTGGCAGAAAGGCTCTGTGCTCTTCATGCTGGCAGCAAGCCTCTCCCTCTCTTAGGGTATGTTGACACGGCTTATTTTGGGGGGGCAGTTCGCAGCATACTGCGCTCTACTACGCGCGAAATGCGTCCCATAATTACAGTAATCCATAGCTCTCCGATAACTATGGATTACGCCTCCTGTCCCCGGACGTACAATATGATCGTATTGTACGCGCGGGGAAATAAGTGACATGTCTATGATAAGTAATGCAGATCTATGGGACCCCCCCCCCCCCCGCGTCACGGGAGTACGCGCCGATCAACGCGAATCCCAAACACCCAGCGTAATTGCGGGGCATATTGTACACCCCGCAATTATGCCGTGTGATCATACCCTTAGGGTATGTTCACAAAGCATCTCTGCAGGCCATAATTGCACTACAATATGCCAAAGTATGGACAGCAAATCCGGCAATTCATAGTTCTCATTGAGAACTATGAATCCCGGCGTTTACCCACCAGGAGAAAAAAGTGACGTCACTTCTTCCCCAAAAGTGAAAATCAATGGGAGCCAGCAGTGTTTTAGAAGTACATGCTGGCCAGCACGTTTATCTAACACACCAGGCGTATAGCGGTGCACAGTACACACTGCTATACACCATGCAGACGCCGTGTGGGCCTACCCTTAGGCTGTGTTCACACGGCTTATTCAAGCCGTAATTGCGGGACGGATCCCGCCTGCAATACGGCTTGAATAAGGGGCGGGGCCGGGGCGTACGCACCGTAAATAATGTGCATGTCACTTGCACCCCCCGCGGCGGATTCGCCGAGCGGGGAGGAGAGACGGAATCCATAGTTCTGTATGAGAACTGTGGATTAACCGTAATTACTGGACGGATTGGAGCCGTACTGAAGCGCAAATCCGGCGCGCAGTACGGCTCCAATCAGTCCCAGAATAAGCCGTGTGAACGAGGCCTTAGGCTACATACACACAGCAATGGTAAAACACCATTGGATTCCGTTACAGAATCTAACCAGCTTGGTTTTCACCGCCTTTTTTTTCGCAGATGTTGCGGTCGGTTTTCGGCCGGCCCATTAACACTGAACTGTACTGTTTTCAAGTGAAATGCGCCGGATTATAGAACAGGTTCTAATTTTTTTTTTTACGGATTTCGAATTTGAAATCCGACCCACAGAAAATCTGAGCGGTGTGGACTGCAGCTTGGATTTTCTATTGAGGTCTATGGGGATGATTTACAATCAGATTTTTGCAGATTCTAAATAGCGAATCCACTTAAAAATCCAATAGTAAGTCACAGCCGTATAGACGTAGCCTAAGCATTTCTATGAGACAGACTTAAAGTCCCCCAAAGGAATGCATAGTCACTTTTAGGTCACCCAAGCATGCTGCGTGTTTTAGCAACTCAAAGTGCAGGTCACAGAACCCCATTGCAGCAGTGCGAAATCCTGTATCCAGCTACAGGCAAGCAAAACTACTGACGCTGCTGTGCACCTAGGAGCAATATCCAATGAACCGAGTAGAGTAATAAAAAGAAAAAAGTTGTACACCCCCCCCACCCCCCGAACTGCTCATAATTCACATTAAGTTCTTTCTCCCACATGAGAGGCTTAAGGATATTTCAAGCCCCGAAAATAAAAAAGCCACCACCCGAATAGTGTCAAAAAACCGGGAAAAATGGAGAAAAAACCTGTAGCAATAACTCCTAATCGGTCAGCACCAGATAAAATACCAGAATTTATACTGAAAAATGCCACAACGGCACAAAGGTCAGAGAGGCATTACAGTTGATGCGTTGCGGGCCCTTAGGCTATGTTCACAGGGCTTATTCTGGGACGTATTTAAGCCCGTAATTCGTGCCGTACTTCGCTAAATACGGGGCGAGATATGTCCCAGTCAGTTCGGTAATCCACAGCTCTCATAGTGAACTATGTAGTAACGTGGTCAAGAATTAAATTCCGGCTATACGAGCCGAAGAATAATGAATGTCTATGGGGCGGCTGGGCCTACCCCCCCCCCCCGCGTAATTGCAGGCGAAATACGTCCCGCAATTAAGCCGTGTGAACATAATCTAAATTGTGCACATGACTGGTTTGGATGCAGATTCTTGACATGAATTCCACATCCAAACCAAGTGTAAAGTGATTTACACTGTGCCCTATGTAAAATTGGCGGTGGTTATTATCAGCGCGTAATGTTAGGCACCGATAAAAATAGAGTGCCTGAGGCAAAGATCCGCCTCACCAGTCCTAATAGTTTTCTCACTGAACTTCCACACTATCAAGTGCAGAAGTTCAACAAGGAAACTAACGCAATCATGGTGAACAACCCATTGTGTGACCTCACCCTTGTGTGTGAATGCAGCGCCAGCCTCTCCCGCGCGCCAGGTCACGAACAGCCCTGACGAAGCTTCCTTGCGAAACGCGCGTTGGGCTGTCTCCTGGCACCATTTGGTCTGTATCCCCTTTTCTCTATTTCTTTGATGATTGTGCATAGTGCTATAGGTCAGTATCTCAATATATATGTATTTTCTATACGAACTGATGTTGGGGTTTTATTACTTGCATCTGATTTAATCTTATTAAGTGTGTGGTACTATGTTTACTTTGTTTTATATTGGGATACTTACCTTGTGATAGTGCCTTCAGTGCTCCAGCACCACTTTTTTTTTTTTTACTGTTTTTCATATTGTCTTTATAGGAGTAAATTGTAATAAAATTCATCCTGTGTTTCCTATATTACTTTGGGTGTTGGTTTTGTTTGGCGTGCTTAAATGTTGTATTATACCCATTTTCTCATATGGTTATTAGTCCCGTTTTTTTGATCGGCGTTTGTTCGAAATGAAGAAGAGCAGATAAGCCCCGGGAAGCAAATTTAACTTCTTGGTCTCCATCTTTCCTCTATTCATGATGAATGTTCCTGCTAGACCTTGAATACATATGTATTGTTCTCACCGTTATGAACAAGGCTATAATTTTGCTCCATCCCTTGTGAATCATGCTTTAAAGGGGTTATCCATCTCTTTCATTCTTACTACTTCTATCATAGTAGGAATCTAAAATAAACATATCCAAAATCATTCCATTCCATTCAGAAAGTGTGATAACCAGCGCCATAGATTACAGATCTTCATTTATTTACATAACCGTAAGTCAAAACAGCATGCTGTGAGCAAGGGCACATATTGCCCTAAACATGTAAGCGTATTCTGTAACCTACACATTACCCAATGCTTTTACTTATGGATATGTAAATAACTGAAGATCTGTATTCTGTGGCGCTGGTTATTACACTTTTTGGTGTGAAGGATTTCGGATACGTTTTAGCTGGTGGACCAGGCACAGCTGCACAAGAAACCTTTCGTCCGTGGCAAACATACTTAGAATTTCAGCATATATGGGTGAGCACATTCTTCTCTTTATGTGACATGTTGCTAAAATAAAAACTAGCTTATATGCTCATTCGTTCCAGTGCTGCGCTGGTCTCACCCGCCCTCCGTTTCCTTCCCTTGGATGATACTCACCACTCCGATTGGCTGGCTGTAGTCACGTGCCATAGTTTGGAAGGGAGAAGCTCAACCAGTTAAAGGGGTTGTCTCACTACATTGATTCATCTTACCTCAGTCCTGTTTTTTTAGTTTCACTTTGAATTCAGGGGCGTATTTACTGGCTTCTACTAGGCTGCAGTAGAAGCCAGGTCTGTAGCCATAGCAACCACTGCTGGCAGCCAATGAAGAGGGATCAAACAGGTCTGTAAGCAAATAGCGACCTGGGGAAAGCTGATGCAGCCCATACAAGAGGGGATATCTAGGAATAGGTAGGACACTGTTAAACATACTATTGCAAAGTGACTTGTTTTTGCAAGATCTTTAACATAAAAAGCAATCCTTGTAGCGAGACAACCCCTTTAAGCCAGGAAGTAGCACATGACCACTTGCAGCCAATCAGCAGCTGCAGTGATGTCCATCATCCAGGAGAAGGAGGAAACAAGAGGGGGCGTGTGTTGTTGCACCTCCGGCTCGGATACACAGGGTGGATTTTCCACACAGAAACCCCTCCCCCTCATAGACCTTGGCTGTATCCTTGTGAGCAGGATCTCTACTCCTACAAGGTGGAAATCTGACTTGCAATGTGGATTCTGCAACCCACAGCTCGTCAATGTCCATCGCAGATGGCGAGAAGCGACTGTGGATTTTCACCACTGACTTGAGGGGAAGTTAACATGGATGAGGATTTTCTGCATATACTGTCCACAACTAAGCAGCCCCATCCACCCATAAGCCAAGGGGAATAGGAGACCGGTTACATGGGATGCAGTGTCCCAACTGGTGCAAGACTACAACTCCTATAACACCTGCCAGGGAATGCTGGGAGTCGTAGTTGCACAGCAGCTGTATGGCCACAGGTTGAGTGGGGGCAGGGGGGAAACCCGTCCAGAACTAACGCATGGCGCAGCAGCTTTCCATTCAATGAGGTCTGAAAAGGGTGAACGGCCGAGCTTTATGTATAAGTGTAAGCGCATGGGGCAGGCCCAGGCATTAGGGTAGGCCAGGCTGGGCCGGGCACTGGGGTAGGCCAGGTTGCTGGTCCCGGGCTGGCTGTGGCACACGGCGGCCTCTCCCTGCCCCTCCCTCCCTCCTCGGCAGCAGCAGCACGTGACGCGCACGGAGCGCTCCACACACTGAGCAACATTTCTGGAAATTTCCACTCCGCCAACAACTCGGCAGAACCCGGGAGGACAAATGCGGCGGTCACCCCCGGGCCTGGCTCAGCCCAGCCGGGGCCTAGGCCTCAGGAAAGTCCCCTAGAAGCCTGCGGCCTCCCGGGGCAGCTCTTCGCCATGTGGGCCGCTTGCTCCAGTGCTAGGACAACACACGCGGGCTCCCCCAGTACAGCGGCGCACGTGGGGGTGAGGGGACCACACACACAGGCCGCGCGCGCGGCGGCACACACCCCCTCGGTCACGTACACACCGTGCGGCAGAGACGCGGTAACAGGCCCCTTACCGAGAGCGGGAGTTGCCTCTTCCTCAGACGTATTGGAGGTGGGAGTAATCCAACGACCGCGCTCATAGAAGTAGCCCGGAGCCTCCCTCGGTGCAGGGTGTGTGAGGAGAGGACGCGCGGGGGGCTCCAATGAATGAGTGAGTGGAAGAAGGGGGAGTCTCTAGGCCTCGGGCCTCACACACAGTGCACGGCGGGGAGGTGTAATGAATGGCTAAGGGAATCTCTCCGGGGGCCTTAACACATTGTAGCCAAGGCTTCCCGGGCGGCTGACTGCAAGGCGGGATGGGCTTTTCAAGTTCGTCAGCGTGACTGAGGAGCGGGCGGGCGGGTTAGCTGAGAGAGGCGCTTCTTCTGCTCTAGTGCCACACACTCGCAACCGGCTGAAACCGGTTCAGACTGGGACATTCCATCTCCGTTTAGTTCTCAAGCCCATGGCGCCGCCGAGCGTTTGCAAACCCGTGTAACTCCTCCTCACTCGCAAGTTGATTGGCCGGGAGCCTAACGAGGGCTCACCTGATTAGTCAGCGCTAACGTCCATCACAGCACACATGTCCACGCCTTTTTCTTTTTTTTCTTGTAGCTTATTGCCGCGAAGCGACTATGGAAGAGGATGAGTGACGTCAGCGGCCAGCGGGCCTCTCATTGGCTCTCGTCAGATGCCAGTCACGGGGCAGGGTTTGGTTACCGTGGAAACAGAACCTTTTTACCCGCCAGTGTATGTGCTGTACGAATGTGTGGTACCAAGTGACATACGAGTGCGGGGCTACTGCTAGTAAAGACTGTTAACTAGCGCTAACTAGTCTCTGAACCAGCACTGACTGGTTGGGCTAAAGGGCTTGGCCGCAGCAGGGCAAGGTTTGGTTACCGTGGAAACGACTCCTTTCCTCTGCGGCTTTCCACACTGTACAGTGTGTGCGGCTTTGGCGCCTCATACATGTGCCCTCAGATTGCCTGACCTCCCGTGTGTAGCATGGATGCTGCCGGGCAGTACAGGGTCTGTGCACTGTGCCTGTTTGTAGGAGCAGAATGGATTGGACTCATTGGCCCACATGTATGAACTGTTTAGGTCTAAAACTCACTCTTTTCCCCATAGTAACCTATGGGCAAAAAAGTGAGTTTTAGACCAAAACAGGTTCATACATGTGGTCCATTGTTTTTAAAGGGGTTTCCCATGACTTTAACCCTTTGCTGACGGAGCCTTTTTTAGTCGCACTCGTTTTTCCATCCTCACTTTCCCAGTCCCATAACTTTTTTATCCCCGTCCCCCACATAGACATGTGAGAGCTAAATGTGAAAAAAAATGTACTTGCGCCATGTTTTGCTTTTATGGAGTTCAATCTTTGGAAAAAATTATGTGTTATCTGTATTCTACAGGTTTATCCGCATCCACCGTTACCAAACGTAAGGTTTCCGTCATGATTTGGTACCGTAAAAAAATTCCAATCATTTTCTGATTTTGAAATTTGCGCCGTGGCGCCATTTTCTGTGACCAATAACTTTTTTGTACTAAAATCTATGGACTTCAATGAGGGGCATTTTTTGCGGGCTGAAGTGTACTTTTATTGCTAGCAGTTTGGAATTAAGATTAATTAAGATTCAATTTATTCCAATTTTTAAGGGATGTGAAATGACCAAAAAAAACACAATTTTGGCATTTGGAATTTTTTTCTTCTACAGTGTTCAGCGTATGGGATAAATGATGTTATATTTTAATCAAACTTTTTCGGACCCAGCAATACCAAATGTGTGTAACTTTTTTTAATATTTTATTTTTTTTATTTGTAAAATGGCAAAAAGGGGTGATTTGAACTTTACATTTTTTTACACTTTAAAACTTTTTTTTATTTTATTTTAACTTTGAGTCCTAGTCTCCTAGGAGGTTTTTAACCTATATAACCACTATGGGGAGCGATCCCCTTATTTATTTAAGCTATAATGCATTGTATGACAATGGCATTTATCTGGTGAATGCATTCGGGTGTACCAATATGGCGGTTTTCCCACTTCCTGCCTGGGGCCAGAAGTGGAGAAATCGAAAACATGGGAGCCTTCACAAGGCTTCCAACTGCCATGTTCACCGATCAGGACTGATAATAGGATATCTAGCACGCAATCAGGTGTTCCCAGTTAAAAAAAAATATCAAAATGTATTTATCAATGGATAAAAGTTACAAAGATTGCAAAAATGCACTCACCAGCAAAGCAACAGTATGCAATGGTCAGTAAGGTGGAGACATGGAGTGAAAAAAGTAACGCTAATGCGTTTCGGGCTCCGTGATGTGTTTGCCCTTACTCATAGCGACACTGAATATAAAATAAACATACTCTATATAGGTGTGTATACCACAAACATATGTAAATAATTAATGATTAGCCGAAAGGTCTTTAAACATACCTGAATAAAGATGTCATAGCCCGCTATGTTAACGCCAAACAAAGGCGGAAATGGTCTGGAAAAGATTCCCGAACATGCGCTGTATGCATAGAGCGCAAGTACTGGCAGGCAAAGCCTGGCAGTTAGACGCATGCGCAGTTTGTTAGAAAAGAAAACAGTGTGGACAGCAAATGGTATGTATAGAAGACCGTTCTGCCAACCAATTCGCAATAGTAACGATATTATAGTACTGTTAGATGCAGATCATCAGATCGGGACATAGCGATCGTGCCGCTCCTGTCCCGACCACACCGTTTCTCATTCATTTAGGCTCCACGGCCATCTTTGCCGCAACGTCTAAGGGGTTACACAGCATGGGATGGCGCCATCACCCTCTCGGGTTGTAATCGCCGGGTTGTAATCGCAATTAGCAGCTAACACCCAGTGGCTATGTAGCATAATCACGCTGCAATCCCGCTACAAAGCCCCTTACCGGCATCAGGACATACTCATACGTCCAATGTCGGTAAAGGTTTAAAAAAAAAAAACCTTTTCTATGTCTGTACTAGAATAGAAAATGAACTCATACTGACCTCTCCTATCACCACTGTTCCAGAGCCCTAGTGTCCCCTCCGTTGGTCCCTCACTGATGACATCATGTTCATCAATCACATGATGCTGTAGCCAACCACTGCTCACATGACTGCATGTACACCATGTGACCACAGAGGTCAGTTATTGGCTGCAGCATCATGTGATTGATGAACGTGACATCATCCATGAGGGAGGAGGGGGTGATGGGAGAGGTAGGTATGGGTTGATTTTTAATTTTAGTACAGCGACTTGGAAAACCCCTTTAAGACATGGACATGGAGAGGAAAATCACTAAAACACAATCTTTAAAGGGGTTTTCCTGGTGTTTGTTATGCTGGTGCTGCAGTGCTAAAATAAAAAACTGATGCCTCTGACCTCACTTCCATTAACTACCATCTCCCCGGGTCTTCTGTTTGCTTTCTGGTCCTCGCAGTCGGATCATCAACGCTGCAACTTCTGATTCACTGCTGCAATCACCTGACATCACCGTTCACAGCCCTTCACTTTGGAACAGTGATACCAAGGAATGTCTTTTGACTGCTGCAGCCAATCGGTGTCTTTAAAGGTGATGTCCCGACTGCTTGGACCAAGAAGTAAATTGAAACTGGGGAGCAGGGCTGTGGAGTCGGCAAACCGAAGCCCCGACTCCTCAATTTCCCAAACCTCCGACTCCTGCCTCCCTCATACATGGTGCATGTTTAAGTGATAACTTTACTGTAGTAAAATGGTAACATACGGCTGTTTATCACCTTATGATACAATAATTTAGGTAGAACAGACACTGACAAGCAAAAGGGTAACAATGTTTTGATCTTTAGAACACCTGTGGGTAGAGTTGAAGAAAAAGCTGTATTTGTATCTAGTCTGCACTAACATTAGGAATATGTAGAAGAGATCTGGGATCAGATTTTGGTCACGACGTGCTTGAATCTGATTCAGAGCCCAGAAGGATTCAGGCAGTATTGAAAACCAAAAGTGGATCTCCCAAATACTAACCAACTACTACAACTTCACACTTTGATTTTTAGGAGCAAAACTGTAACTAAGCAGATGCTAAATACTTGCAAGTCAAATTTATGTTTAAGATCTGTAAGATTCCTGTATATAAAATTTCTGTAGCCTCGTATAAATCTGTAGTGGAGGGTGAAATATGGAGCCCGAAAGTCAGAAGTTCAAAACATTGTTACCATTTTGCTTGTCAGTGTAAAATATATTTATTGGATATGACTTTAGGACACCAAAAATTGTAAATATGCAAAACACTGCAGTAACATTTGTGGAGTCTCTGAATTTGTTCTGAGAAATAGTATTGCCTCCATCAGATCCTGCATACATGACCTCACATCTGATCTCATTATTTCCAGGCTAGAGAACGACCTCTCTACACTAACTTGGGTTGTGAGCAAAGCGGTGACCACAGGGGCAACATCTCTAACAATAAAAGAATTGCCTCAGCCACAGTTAGTTTTGATGAATGGTTGATCTTCCACTTCTTTGAAAAAAGGTGAAAAATTTTGCTGAAATCTGTTTGCCATGGGAGCAGAATCTTTTCTCCTGGGGCAGCGCTTTGCCTGCTCCATGTCATCAATTACACTCCTCATGTGATGAGACTGAAGATATGGAGCAGTGGCACTGGCCGGACCCAATTCCTCTTGCTCTTTGCACTGCATCGAACTAACTGGACCAACTTATATATTTTGGGAGTCGGTCCATTTTATGATGACAACGACTCCGACTCCGCAGCCCTGCTGGGGAGATGAACGGCAATGGCAGCCCTGGAATGGAGGAGCCATGCTGTTGTGATAGCTGTAGTATGTGGCATTGTCAAGACCTTCCCTAAAAGAAACATCAGCTGAATGGGAGCATATGTTGTTTTAAAGCCTCTAAGTAGTGTTCAGCATTGATAGTTCCTTTCAAGAGGTGTAGGCTGCCCATACCATAGGCACTAATACAACCCTATGCTACCAGAGATGCAGGCTTGTGAACTAACCAGCTGGATGGTTCCACTCCATTAGGGGTGCAGGACACGGCCTCCATGGTTTGCATAAAGAATTTCACATTTTGATTCATCGCACCACAGAACAGTTTTCCATTTTGCCTCAGTCCATTTTTAATGAGCTCTGAACCAGAGAAGATGGCGGTGTTTCTGGATTTTGTTGATGTATTGGTTCTTCTTCGCATGATCGTGCTTTAACTTGCATTTGTGGATTGCACAGGAAAATGCGTTAATAGACAATTTTTTCAGGAAATATTCCTAAACCTATCTAGTGATTTCCATGACCAATTTATGCCTGTTTTATATGCACGGCTAACGAAGCACACCTCCTGTGCCACTGTATCTCCCAGGCTGACTGGTTAGGGCTTAGGCCATGTTCACACGGCTTAAAATGGCGCGTATTTCGGTCCGTAATTACGCGCCGAAGTGCGCCAATTACGGGCCGAACTCGGCCCATTCATTACGGTAATTCACAGTTCTCATAGAGAACTATGGATTACGTCTCCTCTCCCCGCCCGGCGAATCCGCGCGGGCGGGGAGATAATTGACATGTGAATTACTAGCGGCGTATACGCGCCGCTGGCAATTCAAGTCAATGGGCCGGCGAAGTGCCGGCCCCCCGCTCACTCCCCCGCCCCGCCCCCGTCCACACGGCGTAATTGCGGGGGCCCCGTGAATTAAGCCGTGTGAACATAGCCTTAGGCTACAGGCCGAGGAGTTTTCAGGAGCAACGTCCCGGCTTAGGCAGCGTGATCATTTCACGCCTCTCAAGCTAGAAACTAGCTCCCGTAGCCAGCCCCTCGGTGAGGGAGTAGGTAGAGGTGAGTACTGTTTTTTTTAAAAAAATTTTCTCATAATGTCGAGGGGCCATATCTACCTACATGGACCAGTGAACATACAGGGGACACATCTACCTACAGAGAGGCTGTATACCTACATGTGTCTGTCTACCTAGAGGGGGAATATATACCTACAGGGGACTGTATACCTACAGGAGGCTATAGACCTACAATAAACCTACCTAGCCAGCTACAGGGGCTATATACTTACAGGGGAGTGTATATATACCTAAAGGGGGCTGTATACCTACGTAGTACGGGGGGCTATATACCTACAGGACTCTATACCTACTTACCTACAGGGGGCATATTTACCTACTTACTTACATGGTCCTGTATAGCTACCTGCAGGGGTCTTTTATACCTACCATTTACACGGGGCTGTATTCCTACCTACCTATCTACAAGTGGCAATAATATACTTACAGTGGGCTATGTACCTATCTACCGACAGGGGGCTATTTTACCTACCTACAGTGGGCCTAAATACCTACCTACTGGTTTCTATATACCTACCTACGTAATGGTGGGCAACAATACTGGCTACTTACTTAATAGGGGGCGCCCATATCAGAGGTAGGAATTGTTAGGGAAGTGCTGAAAAAGTGAGAAGTCTAAGATATTTGTGTGGTAAATTCTACAGGGACGAGTGGTGGCCAGGAGAAGTCGTCATGGTGGTCTGGGTCGGATGGAGAAGAGAAAAATGAGGACTCAGAAGAGAATGACTCATCAGAGAAGATGACCTGTGAGTCCGTGGATGTCAGGGGTTATTTTTGCTTCTGTATTAGATCAGTGCTGTATTCATTGTCATGTGATGGTGACCCGAGGTAGTGACCTCTATGTGGTCTGTATATGACGGTGTTGTAGGTTATAAGTTTATGACACCTTGAGATAATAGCAAGGTCACAGAACAAATTAAACTCTTAACTCATATTGGTCTTAGGTCAAAGCAGATTTTCCCATAGAAATGAATTGAAACGTCATTAATCTATTCCATATACCCCACAACCACCACATTTTTTTCATGTTTATAAATAAACATATACACTATATATACTGTATACGGTACAACAAAAGCGAATGTAAGGGCATGTTCACACGACATAATTGCGGTGTGTACAGTACACGCCACAATACGCCGGGTGATTTGGGAGTCGCGCCGATTAGTGCGTACCCCTGAGGCGCGGGGGGGCTGGAAGCCCGCCGGCCCCATAGACACTGTCACGGCTCGCCGCGGCCGTCCCCCTGCGCGCACGGGGTCGGGCGCGGGTGCCGCGGCTGTCCGCAGCCGTTGTCCTTCTCCTTCTACCCGGGAAACCCCGTACTTACCAGTCCCCGCTCCTGTGTCCAGCTCTGACAGCCGCCGTGCGCATAACCGCTGCTTAAGGCGCGCGCGCAACGGCTGGTCGGGGTTTAAAGGGCCAGCGCGCCATTAATTGGTTATTGACGGCCCGCTGGTCCTATATAAGTTTATGCCCCAGCACTCTCTGCAGTTTGTTGGTGTGTTTTCCGTAATTTTTAGAGAGTGTTTGGGGTCGTATTGATTACCCGTGTACCAGTCCGTTCCGCTATGTTTCCTGACCTTGCTGTTTGCCGCCTGCCCTGACCATCTGCCTGTCTCTGACCACGAACCTCTGCCGCCTGCCCCGACCTTCTGCCTGTCCCCGACTACGTCTCTGGATCACGATTTTGTACCACGCAATACCCCGGCCGCCATCGCAAGCCAGTCACATCAGGGGTAACGACCTGGTAGCCTCATGCCGCAGCAAGTCCATCCCGCTTTGCGGCAGGCTCTGGTGAAAACCGGGGGCTACTTAGACTCCGTTCCCTGGCGTGGCTTAGCTATCAGCTTGCGTTGGTCCAGCGAATCCACCAACCCCGTTACAGTACAAACGGGCCCATGAATTCTGCCAGGGTCCCCTTTGGGCCGTTCTCGGGACGTCTCGAGGCTGTAAACCAGCAGTGCCAGCGTATTGACCAGCTTGCGGCCATGATGCAGGACCTTGCAGCCCGTCTACCACCGCCTGCGGCGGCCGCCACCTCGCCAGCACCAGTTGCACCCGTTCCAGGACCTTCTCTGCAACTACCGCTTCCGTCACGTTTATGAGGAGATCCGGGAAAATGCTGTGGCTTCATCACCCAAATGCTCCACCCACCTGGAGATTCTGGGGCACCATTTCCCCACCGAGCGGGCTAAGGTGGCCTTTGTTATTAGCCTCTTGTGGGGGGAACCCTTGGCCTGGGCTACCCCATTATGGGACCGAGGAGATCTGCAGACGGGAATCTACAAGCCTTTCTCCAGGGGTTCCGCAACGTTTTTGAGGAACATGGCCGCACCTCCTCCGCGGCGGGGCTTTGCTCCGTCCCCGTCAGGGGCAAATCCACAGTGGGTCACTACTCCGTGAAGTTCCGCACCCTTGCCACTGAATTGAAGTGGAATACTGAGGCCTTGGTGGCAACTTCTGGCAAGGTCTCTCGGGCCATATTAAGGATGAGCTCGTGGTCGGGATCTCCCATCCACTCTTGATGAACTGATTCATTTGGGCCTCCCGAATGGGACATTCGCTTTGCGGGAGAGACAACAAGGCTTTATCTTCAACGGGAGCTCGCCCGTCCACGCCGGCTACCACTTTTGGCTCCCGTCTTTCAATATTCTCCACTACCTCTGCCAAAGGTTCGGAGGATGAAGCTGTACGCATCGAGAGAGCCCACTTGTCCCAGGAAGAATACTCGCAGCGTCGCCTGAGGCAGTTATGCTTCTACTGTGGCGGTTCTGGCCACTTCATTGGGACTGTCGGTACGTCTGGGAAATTCGCGCACATTAGGGTTCACAGGAGAGGGCGTCCCTAGGTGTCTGTGCAGCACCCTTCCGTCTGACCATTTCCCGTACTCTGTGGAGTCTCACCGGACGAACCTTCCAAGCCACCGTCTTCCTTGTTCGGGGTCCGCGGGGAAAATTTTGTCAGCCAGGCTCTGGTCTCCAAGTTTCGTCTCCCGTGACCCCTTTGCAGAAACCCCATGTACGTCTCCTCTGTTAGGGGCGATGCCTAAGGGATGTTATTCGGTTCTGCACGGCGCCCCTTTCTTTTACAGATAGGCGCTCAAACACAAGGAAACTCTGAACTGCTGGCCCTGCCTCGTTCCTTTTCCCGAGATTCTCCTGGGCCCCCATGGTTGCAAGAGCATGCTCCGACCTGGGACTGGAACATGGGTGAAATTATCCGTTGGGGCCTGCGTGCCACTCGCGATGCCTTCCGGTTCCCCGTTCTGCCTTCGGCCGCTCCAGAAAAGTCTTCAAAACCTCTGTGGGTCTGCCCACTCCATACCAAGACTTTGCCGATGTGTTCTCTGAAAGACAGCCAAAAGCTGCCCCCCGCACCCCCCTTTTGATTTTTCCATTGACCGGGCACCTGGTAGTACTCCCCCCGAGGCAGAGTCTATCCTCTTTCCGTCCCGGAGACTAAAGCTATGACCGAGTATATTCAGGAGAACCTCCGTAAGGGCTTCATACGCAAGTCTTCTTACCTGCGGGGGCTGGCTTCTTTTTTGTCAAAAAATTTAGGATGGGACTCTACGACCCTGTATGATTTTTGGGGCTTAACAAAATTACTATCAAAAAAATCGATACCCCCTGCCTCTGATCTCGGAGCTATTCGATGCCTGCGTGGCGCGAGAATTTTTTCCAAGTTGGCCCTACGGTGAGCGTACAACCTGACCCGTATCCGTAAAGGACGAGTGGAAAACGGCTTTCAACACCAGAGATGGGCTTTTTGAATATCTGGTCATGCCCTTTGGCCTTTGCAACGCCCCCGCAGTTTTACAAAATTTTGTCAACAAGATCTTCCGCGACCTCCTTTATTTTTTGTGTCATTGTTTACTTGGATGACATCTTGATCTTCTTTTTTCGGATCTCAAGACTCATCGCCACCACGTCCGCCTGGTGCTCAAACGTTCTCAAAAGATCATCAGTTGTATGCCAAACTGGAAAAATGGCTGTTCGAACGCACCCTCGTTGCCCTTTCTGGGGTTTCATCGTTACGGATCCCGGGTCTCCAGATGGATCCCTCTAAGCAGTCTGCAGTTTTACAGTGGCCTCGACCCGTGGGCCTTGGGCTATCCAACGATTTCTGGGCTTTGCAAATTACTACAGGCAAAATTTTTTCCCGCACTTCTCCACGCTCGTGGCCCCGCTGGTGGCCTGACGAAGGGAAAAAAGCCAACTCCAAATCCTGGCCTCCAGAAGCTCAAGAAGCCCTTTGAGCACCTCAAATCGGCATTTGCTTCAGCTCCTGTCCTGTCTCGCCCGGACCCGCAGCGTCCGTTCGTTCTTGAGTGGACGCTTCCTCAGTGGGTGTGGAGCCGTCCCCCTTACAGGAAGTCTGCCTCTGGAAATCTGCGACCTGTGGTTTTTTCTCTAAGACCTTCACTCCAGCCGAGGGGAAACTATTAGATTGGAGACCGTTTAATTACTCGCCCTAAAAGTTGGCCCTAGAAGAGGGCATTTGGGGGGGTGCCCTCTTGCAGTCAGGATCATAAAAATCTCCTTTATCTACAGTCCGCGAGCGACTAAACTCGTCAAGCAGGTGGTCCCTCTTCTTCGCTCGCTTTTAACTTTTTCCTGCACTTTCGGCCAGCTGAGAAGAATGTCAGGGCGGATGCCCTTTCTAGGTCCCTGGACACTGTGGGCTCAGAACCACCGTTGCAACACGTAATTCCTCCAGAACGTCTCCTCATGGCGGCCCCGTGGGTCTTAAACATCTACCTCCGGGGAAGACCTTTGTCGCCCTGCCTTGCGGCCCCGAATCCTGAGGTGGGGACATTCTTCCCGAACTGCTGGGCATCCAGGAGTCCATAAGTCTCTTCAGCTGGTTTCCGATATTTACTGGTGGCCCACCCTTGCTCAAGATGTCAGGACTTTGTGCTGGCCTGTCCTCTGTGCCGAAATAAGGTTCCTCGCCTCAAACCCCGGGCCTTCTTCAGCCTCGCCCTGTGCCTGAAAACCCTGGACCCATGTCGCCATGGACTTTGTCACAGATCTCCCACCCTCATCTGGAAACACGGCCCTTGGGTGGTGACCGACCGTTTTTTTTCCAAGATGGCTCACTTTATCCCCCTGCTGGGTTACCCTCTGCCCCCAGCTGGCCCAAATTTTTTCCTATATTTTCCGTTACACGGTTCCGTTGCATATTGTCTCTGACAGGGGGAGTCCCGTTTATTGCTAAATTTTGGCGGGCTCTGTGCTTTCAGTTGCCGATTCAGCTGGATTTTTCTTCTGCATACCACCCTCAAACTAACGGCAAAGGGTTGGAGGGTTAACCAGGTGTTGGGCACCTACTTGCGGCACTTTGTGTCCCCTCGTCAGGATAACTGGTCCGATTTTTCTTCCTGGGCAGAGTTTTCTTATAACTCTTTAGAGTCAGAATCCGCTGGGGCCTCTCCTTTTTTGTTGTCTTTGGGTTACATCCCCGCCCACCTCTCCCCCTAGCTACTCGTCCTTTTTCCTGCCGGGGATGCCCAAGTAAAGGACATCAAGGCTCTCTGGCAATTTACCGACAGGCCTGCTACGAGCTTCTGCCCGCACCAGGGCTTAGGCTGACAGGTACCGTAGGGCCCCCGCCCCTATTTGAGCCAGGCGATAGGGTTTGGTTATCGCGAAGTCCTCCGCTTTAAGGTCCCAGTTTCAAGTGGGGCCCCAAATACCTGGGCCTTTTGTGGTGCTTCGGCGTATGAACCCCCTGTCTATAAGCTTCGTTGCCCTACTTAGATCCCGAACGCGTTTTAGTTCCTCTAAGCCGGTGTGTGAACCCCTTCTCCCGTAGATCTTCTCGCCTTCTCCGTTGTAGACAGATAACATCTTTGAGGTCAGGAGGTGTGGCGGGGAAGACTGAGGGAAGGGTCTTTCCTTATTGACTGGAAGGGCTTCGGTCGGGGGAGTTCTGGAACCTGAGACCAATCTGCGCTGATTCCTCTCTAGATTCAAGAAGAGGGGAGAGCTTAGGGGGGGGCGGGGGTACTGTCACGCCGCCGCGGCGTCCCCTGCGCGCCGGGTTCTGGCGGGGTGCCGCGCTGTCCGCAACCCTTGTCTTCTCCCGGCCGGGAACCCCCTACTTACCGGGCCGTCCCGTGTCAGCTTGACAGCCGCCCTGCGCATAACGTGCTTAAGGCGCGCGTGAGGGGTCGGGATTAAAGGGCCGCCGCCATTAATTGGTTATGGCGGCGTGGTCTATTAGAAGGTACGCCCCAGCACTCTTGCCATTTGTTGGGTGTGTTTTCCGTGAGTTTGAGAGTGTTGGAGTCCCTATTGATTACCGTGTACCAGTCCGTTCCGCTACGTTTCCGGGCCTTGCCTGTTTTCCCCTGCCTGACGTCTGTGTCTTGACCGAACTCTGCGCTGCCCGACTTCGCCCGTCCCGACAGTTCGGATACGATTTTGTACCAGGGATACCCGGCTGCCATCGCAGCGTCGTCAGGGGTAACGGGCCCGGTAGCCTAGCCGCAGCAAGTCAATCCCCTTTGCGGCGGGCTCTGGTGAAAACCAGGGGCTACTTAGACTCCATTCCCTGGCGTGGCTTAGCTATCATCACTTGCGTTGGTCCAGCGAATCCACCAACCCCGTTACAGTCACGCATTACTCACGGCGCGTATTCGCCGCAAGTAATTGACATGTCACTTATCTCCCTTGCACGTACAATTCCGATCGTATTGTACGAGCAGGGAGAGGAAGCGTAATCCATAGTTCTCTATGAGAGCTATGGATTACCGTAATCATGGGGCGCAGTACGCGGCGAAATGCGCTCCAAAATAGGCTGTGTGAACATACCCTATAGAAGTAAACTGGTTTAAGTAAGCGTATTCACCTTGAAAGTCAGATGAAGATGCTACTGGAGGTGGAGGAGATCGCTTAACTTAAATTCTCTGCTTTTTCCCTTTCACTTACGCTATGTTCACACGGGTTAAAATGGGACGTATCTCGCCCCGTATTTCACACCGTACTGCGCGAGATACGTCCCAGTCATTACGGCAATCCACAGTTCTCATAGAGAACTATGGATTACGTCTCCTCTCCCTGCTCGGCGTATCCGCCGCGGGGGGAGATAAGTGACATGTCAATTATTCACGACGTATACACGCCGAGAATAATGAATGTCTATGTCAATTTCGGCAGGCTGCCGAAATAGTTCTGCATTTAGGCCGTGTGTAGCTTTAGGCCCCGTTCACACGGCTTATTCTGCCACGTATTGGCGCCGTACTGCGTGCCGGATTTGCGCTTCAGTACGGCGCCAATCCGCGGCAGCAATTACGGTAATCCACTGCTCTCATTGAGAACAGTGGAATCCGTCGCTCCTCCCCGCTTGGCGAATCCGCCACGGGAGGAGAAAGTGACATGCACATTATTTAAGGCGCGGACGCGCCGTAAACAATGCATTGTCTATGGGGCCGGGAGCGGCGCCCCCGCCGCGCTCCGGTCCCGCCCCTTATTCACGGCGGATTTGTGCGCTCAATACGGCGCACAAATCCGTCGGGAATAAGCCGTGTGAACACGGCCTTAGGGTGGGTTCACACAATGTTGCTATAATGGCAGAGGTTTGCAGAGCAGATACTTGTTTAAAATTCACAGATGGCTATAGATTAGAAGCGTTTGAGCAGGAGCTGCTGCACGTCTGCTCTCCTTCACTCTTAACTCAAATATTTGCTCTTAAAGCAAAAAAGTGGACCAAGCAACTGATATTATCTCAGAACACTGTTAAGTCAAGACGCTTTTAAGTCAAGGTACCACTGTATTTATTCCTGTGTGTGGTTATGTTGCTTGGGGGGCCCAGTGCATGGCTCTGCCCAGGGGCCCATAATACCGTTAAGACGGTCCTGAGTATATGAGATTTCTAAATCATTGTATTCTTGTTAACTTTCCATTTTACACAGTCCCAATTTTTGGGGATATATATATATATATATATATATATATATATAATATATATATATATATATAATATATATTACCGTATATTACCGTATATACTATCTACTTTTGCCACAAAAAAACAGGAAAGCTTATTGACTCGAGTATAAGCCTAGGGTGGAAAATGCAGCGGCTACTGGTAAATATCAAAAATAAAAGTGTATACCAATAAAATTACATAGGCAGTTTAATGTCCCCCATAGGCAGATATAGGCTGGTATAGGCAGTTTAATGTCCCCATAGGCAGATATTGGCTGGTATAGGCAGTTTAATATCTCCCACAGGCAGGATATAGGCAGGTATAGGCAGTTTAATGTCCCCCATAGGCAGGTTATAGGCTGGTATAGGCAGTTTAATGTCCCCATAAAAAGTGTTGCTTTATGTCCCATAGGCAGATATTGGCTGGTATAGGCAGTTTAATGTCTCCCACAGGCAGGATATAGGCATGTATAGGCAGTTTAATGTCCCCCATAGGCAGGTTATAGGCATGTATAGCAGGGGCGCTGCTAGGGTCCCAAAACATCCGGGGCTCGGGCCCTTAAGTCTTTCTGAGTAGGGCTGGGTTCACACGGAATTTTTTGCGTCTCATTGTGAACTGCGGTTGTATTTTTACAGAGAAAAACCTTTGTATGTAGGCTCAGGAGAAATATAAGTGATTACACTGCAGTTACATTTAGTGACTTACAGGAGACATCTCTGAAGAGTTGTTCTATTTCCCTTCTTCTTCTCCATCCGGCCCAGACGCCATGATGACTTCTACCGTCCACAAGTCATTGAAAAATTTACAACACAAACATCTTAGACTCCTCATTTTATCAGCATTTCTCTACAATTTCCTATCTCTATACAAAATCCCCATTTATAGTGCCCCAAATGGTAATAATTACCCCCATGTAGGTAAATATTTTCCCCCTATAGCCAGGTAGTAGCCCACTGTAGCCAGGTTGTAGCCTCCTTTAGCCAATTAGTTGCCCCCTCTAGCCAGGTTATTAGCCCCTCTAGCCAGGTTACTGTCCTCTGTAGCTAGGTTACTGCCGCTTTTAGGCAGTAATATGCCCCCTGTAGCCAGGTTACTGCCCCCTGTAGCCAGTAATATGCTCCTTGTAGTCAGTTTATTAGCCCCCTGTAGCCAGGTTACTGCCCCCCTTAGCCAGGTAATATGCCCCCTTAGCAGGCAATATGCCCCCCTTTGCAGGCAATATGCCCCTTTTAGCCGGTAATATGCCCCCTTAGCCAGATAATATGCCCCCATAGCCACATAATATACCCCCACAGCCGCATAATAAGCCATAGCCGCTGTGAAACGGCCGTGCAGTCAGAGATCTGCGTGCGCTGCCCACCGCACTGGCCTGGAGCCGCCGAGATTCGGGGCACAGGCAGATTTATTCGGGGATCGTGCCCGGAATAAATCTGTCTAGCGACGCCCCTGATGTATAGGCAGTTTAATGTCCCCCATATGTAGGTTATAGGCTGGTATAGGCAGCAATATGTCCTTATAGGCAGGTAATTGCCCCCATAGGCAGGTTATATGCAGGTAATTGCCCTCATAGACATATTATAGGCAGGTATAGGTCCTCATAGGCAGGGTATAGGCAGGTATAGGTCCTCATAGGCAGGTATAGGTCCTCATAGGCAGGTTATAGGCAGGTATAGGTCCTCATAGTCAGGGTATAGGCAGGTATAGTTCTCATATACAGGCTATAGGCAGGTACAGGTCCCCCTAGGCAGGTTATAGGTAGGGTTTCAAAACAAAAAAACAAACACCTCAATCCTCCGCCTCCCGGGCGCCCCGCTCCGTCTTCTCTGCACAGAGCGCATGATGTCATCAGGCCGCGCAGGCACCGTGATGACACACTGCCTGTGCTGGAAACTTTGTGGCCGTCCGGAGTCCACTGCGGAGCAGGGAGCGCTCGCTCTCTGCCCCGCAGTGGTATATTCACCTGTATGCGCTCCAGAGGAGTTGCATACAGGGGAAGAGAACGCCGACAGTGCCCGGGCCACGGCAGCGCCCGGACGCTGTCGGCTGTACTCGGCCTTCAGTTATATGTGCTCCCTGAGGAGTCGCATATAGCTGAAGCGTTCCTGTTGGCCCTCGGGCCATCGCAGCGCCCGAGTGCGGACAGTGACTCAAGGAGACTGTAAGTCGAGGTCGGATTTTTCAGCACATTTTTTTGTGCTGAAATACTCGGCTTATACTTGAATATATACGGTCTATATATTATTGAAGGGCTGGTTGAGTGCTGATCAGTTTGAGGGCCGAGCATTTTTTTCCCATAATGCAAATGTATGGTATTTTTCAGACGAGATGCACTTTTTTCTCCAAAAATTTGGGGGGTGGGTGAAATGAGAGTGTGTCTTATGGTTTGAATGTACTGTCTCAGGGCGGCAGGAGGCTAGAGTGGGGCGATCATGCGGGAAGCCGGTAGCAGGACTTAAGGGGTTAAACCTTTCCAGCCATTTCCTGCAGCATTACCACACTCCTGCTGGCCCCAGATAGTACCGTACAGCAGCGGCTGTTCAGTACAGCCGGCAGCCACCACTACCAGCAGGGAACGTGCCGGCTCCATCCCGTTTGTTAACACTTTAGATGTAGCACAATTCCTCCCTCCGATAACACCCCCCCCCTCACCGCAACGTAATTGCAGGGTCTTGATCACGTGACTGCTGGTGCTGGAAAGCCGAAAGGCTTCCTGCTAGTTTATGTATACAGCACTTGTTGAGCGCTGTATATACAGCAATCTGGAAGACAGGGACAGTCTTCTCAGTCGAGAGCTGGCTATTGCTGATAGCTGGCTCTCCACTCGCACAGCTGCACAATAAGGCTATGTTCACACGGCTTAAAGTGGGACGTATCTCGCCCCGTATTTCGCGCTGTACTGCGCTAAATACGGGGCAAGATACGTCCCAGACATTACGATAATCCACAGTTCTCATAGAGAACTATGGATTACGTCTCCTCTCTCCGCTCGCACAATACGGCGAGCGATGAGAGAAGTGATGTCAATTATTCACGGCGTATACGCGCCGTGAATAATGAATGTTTATGGGGCCGGCCGCCCCGCTCCCGAACACACGGCGTAATTGCGGGCGAAATACGTCCCACAATTACGCTGTGAAGAAGCCGTGTGAACCCTGTCTTAGGGTGCGTGCCCACGGCACTGGATTTCAGTTGGATTTACAGACGGATTTGAAATCTGTCTGTAAACCCACTCACCCTTTTACATTGACTTAAATAGAAAATTCATGCAATAGTTCACACTACACAAATTTTCGGCCAGACAGTTTTTTACACCACTGGTGTAATGAAAAACTTAGAATATGTTCATTCTTCCTGCCTGAACATGTGAATGTGAAGGGAGGTGGCTTGAATCCGCAAACCGCGTACAAAAGCGTCCTTTTACGTGCAAAAAAGACAAAATTCTGGTCGCAAAATCCGACCGGTATTTTGTCAATGCCGTGTGAACACACCCTGAGGCCCAGTCCACGCGGCTTATTCAAGCCGTAATTGCGGGACGGATTTCGTCCGCAATTACGGCTTGAATAATGGGCGGGGGCGCAGCTCCCTGGCCCCATAGACTTTCATTATTCACGGCGCGTACACGCCGTAAATAATTGACATGTCACTTACTCCCTGCTCGTACGCCGAGCGGGGAGGAGAGACGGAATCCACAGTTCTCTATGAGAACTGTGGATTACCGAAATGCCTGGGACGGATTCCAGGCGTATTGCAGCGCAGTACGGCGCGCAATACGGCTGCAATCCGTGTCCAAAATAAGCCGTGTGAACGGCCCCTGAGTGTGCAGCTGCAATCTCTGCACGGACATTTCAGAACATCGGTGCAGAGATTTAAAGAGAACCTGTCACATAGTTTATGCCCCCCTTGCTGAGGGCAGAACAAGCTAGTGTCAGACCTGCTGTTTCCAGCGCTGTGTCCCTTATTCAGTAATATGCTGTAGTTTTTGTGTATTTAATGCTCAAATCTGCAGTTTTCAGCCAGAAGAGTCGTTCAAAGAGTCAGTTTTTTTCAAACCCCACCCACCTGAGGCTAGCCCCGCCCACCTCAACTGATAAACCTATTCCTTTGAATAGGGAGAAACATGATAATAACTGTCAGTGGGCGGGGCTAGCCTTTGGTGGGCGGGGCCAACACCTGCTCATTAATAAGATTTGAGCATTAAAGCATCTAAAACTACAGCATCTTACAGAATAAGAGACACAGCACTGGAAACAGCAGGTCTGTCACTAGCTTGTGCTGCCCTCAGCAAGGGGGGCATAAACTATGTGACCGGTTCCCTTTAAAGCCACCGCCTGAAAATTTATAGTTAACTGGTGGTAAGTAGTTTAAAGGGGTTTTCTCACTACATGAATTTATCATACCTCAGGCCTGTTTTCTTGGTTTAATTTTTGAATTCAGTGTTTATTGGCTACCACTGGCCTGCAGTGATTTGCTGCTGAGGACCCCAGGTCTGTAGCTATAGTGAACAGCAATGGCAGCCTGTCAGAAGAGATGGAACAGGTCTGTAGCTATAGCGACCTGAGGAGCTGATACAGCCCATACAAGAGGGGATATCTCAGAATAGCTAGGACACTAACGGACATATATTGTTAATGGACATATATTGCAAAGTGACTTGTTTTTGCAAAATTTTTAAAAGAAAAAGTAATCCTTGTAGTGAGACAGCCCCTTTAAATGAATGGATGATGGATAATAATGGATGTATATCAATTTATATTGAGTTTCTTATCTGTTAAAGCCATTAAAAATTTCCACAAATTATCAAAAACAGTATATAGTTTTTCATCAAAACTGGATTCACTATTAACGGACACAATCGGAAGTAAAAGTATTCATTATTTTGACTGATACTTATGCAGGATCCGCTGAAAACACCAGTGACTGTCACTTATGTATGTTACCGTCACTGTCCATTTTTGCATTTAGGCTATGTCCACACAACAAGTATTGGAATCCACATGAATTCTGACTTGAAATACTCATCTGAAACTGAAAGTAAATCACCCCTATTGACCTCAATAGAAAATACGCCTTGTAGTTCATACAGTGGTGGCCAAAAGTATTGGCATCCCTGCAATTCTGTCAGATAATACTCAGTTTCTTCCTGAAAATGATTGCAATCACAAATTCTTTGGTATTAATATATTCATTTATTTTGCTTGCAATGGGGCTGGACAAAAGTATTGGCACCCTCAGCCTAATACTTGGTAGCACAACCTTTAGCCAAAATAACTGCGAACAACCGCTTCCGGTAACCATCAATGAGTTTCTTACAATGCTCTGCTGGAATTTTAGACCATTCTTCTTTGGCAAACTGCTCCAGGTCCCTGAGATGTGAAGGGTGCCTTCTCCAAACTGCCATTTTGAGATCTCTCCACAGGTGTTCTATGGGATTCAGGTCTGGACTCATTGCTGGCCACTTTAAAAGTCTCCAGTGCTTTCTCTCAAACCATTTTCTAGTGCTTTTTGAAGTATGTTTTGGGTCATTGTCCTGCTGGAAGACCCATGACCTCTGAGGGAGACCGAGCTTTCTCACACTGGGCCCTACATTATGCTGCAAAATTTGTTGGTAGTCTTCAGACTTCATAATGCCGTGCACACGGTCAAGCAGTCCAGTGCCAGAGGCAGCAAAGCAACCCCAAAAACATCAGGGAACCTCCACCAAGTTTGACTGTAGGGACCGTGTTCTTTTCTTTGAATGCCTCTTTTTTTCTCCTGTAAACTCTATGTTGATGCCTTTTCCCAAAAAGCTCTACTTTTGTCTCATCTAACCAGAGAACATTCTTCCAAAACGGCTTTCTCGGGTAAGTTTGGGCAAACTCCAGCCTGGCTTTTTTATGTCTCGGGGTAAGAATTGGGGTCTTCCTGGGTATCCTATCATACAGTCCCTTTTCATTCAGACGCTGACGGATAGAACGGGTTGACACTGTTGTACCCTCGGACTGCCGGGCAGCTTGAACTTGTTTGGATGTTAGTCGAGGTTCTTTATCCACCATCCGCACAATCTCTCGTCGTTGAAATCTCTCGTCAATTTTTCTTTTCTGTCCACATCTAGGGAGGCTAGCCACAGTGCCATGGGCTTTAAACTTCTTGATGACACTGTGCACGGTAGACACAGGAACATTCAGGTCTTTGGAGATGGACTTGTAGCCTTGAGTTTGCTCATCATGCTTCCTCAGAATTTGGATTCTCAAGTCCTCAGACAGTGCTTCTTTCTTTTCTCCATGCTCAATGTGGTACACACAAGGACACAGGACAGAGGTTGAGTCAACTTTAATCCATGTCAACTGGCTGCAAGTGTGATTTAGTTATTGCCAACACCTGTTAGGTGCTACAGGTAAGTTACAGGTGCTGTTAACTACACAAATAGAGAAGCATCACATGATTTTTCAAACTGTGCCAATACTTTTGTCCACCCCCTTTTTTATGTTTGGTGTGGAATTATATCCAATTTGGCTTTATGACCATTCTTTTTGTGGTTTTCCATTGAAGACAAATTAAATGAAGATAATAATACCAAAGAATTTGTGATTGCAATCATTTTCAGGAAGAAACTGAGTATTATCTTACAGAATTGCAGGGGTGCCAATACTTTTGAGGAAAAGGTTACTGGAATGAAGTGAAGTCTGCTGCATTTTTCCTGCTTGATTTTTATTTTTTTTAACCATATAAATTGGCAAATACTACTCAGCTTTGCCCATGACACAGGGTTGTGGCCAAGAAGTCTCATTCACGTCCTGTCAAAAAGTCCACGTAGTAATTGTCATGTGGTAATTTTCAGTCCGCAGCACGTGAATTTATTTTGAGAAAATGCTGCAGATTTATTGCGGCTTTTTCAAATTAACTTTAAATAGGAAATTTTAAATGTGCAATAAATAGTAGTTATGTAGAGTCGCAGCAAAAGCTTCCATTCACGATTTTAAACACATCTGGGGGAAATTATTAATTTTTTTCTGCCACTGTTGTAGTGGAAAGATATCACAAGGTTTTGCGCAAGTCTGGTTTGCTCAACAATTTGCCACTTTTTTCTGCTTTTATATGTTTCCCTAAAATTAGCTGGTGCTTATGGCATGGCTTCCCGTGGCCAAACGGACTCACTAGAATTTACACAAATTCTTTGGAAGTCTGTGGCCATTTTATTTCTGTATGTTTCAGTGTTAATACATTTGTAGCACTCATCTCACTGCAAGATTTGGTGCAGATTTAACACTGTGGATCTTTCACTGCAGAAACCGCAAAATTTTTATCCCATTTTGCAATATCCTTTATTTACATGCTATGTTTTAAAAATAAATATTTAAAGGTTTTTTAAATATGGAATTAAAATCGACTCTTGCATCTTTTTATTTTCCCCAAACTAAAACAATACTGAGTGATAATTATTTTACATAAGGGAACTGTATCCATGGCTATCCTATAATACATACTACAAATTAAGATAGTCACTTAGGTGCTAGGTGTGATCACCTTCACTTGCAAAAGCAACCAGATAATAATAATAATAATAATCTTTCTATAGCGCCAACATATTCCGCAGCACTTTACAAATTCAAGGGTAAACATACAGTCATTACACATTAAAAGTACTTACAAATGAGACACAAGGTGTGAGGGCCCTGCTCGTGAGAGCTTACAATCTATTAGGGTGTATGGGTGAAACATACGGTAAGAAGTGCCAAGTTTACAATGGGCCGGCCATGTTTCATAAATAGGGGGTGGTTTACATGAAAAATGGATGAACCTGCCACCCAGACTGTACATCTATATACAGATAAGTGCCTGTGAGTGCCCAAGTGCAGGGAGTGACAGATGTGTGTGATAGCAGTTAGGGATCTTGGTGGGCCAGACCGAGAAGATGTATTTTCAGGGCCCTCTTAAAACTGTGAGGGTTGTGAATGTGCCTGATCGCCCGCGGTAGCATATTTCCAGAGAATTGGTGCCGCACGTGTGAAATCTTGTAGGCGGGCATGGGAGGTTCGGATGATTGAGGAATGTAGTCTGATATCATCAGCAGAGCGGAGAGCACGGGTAGGGCGTTAGACAGAGACTAGGGAGGAGATGTATGGAGGAGCAGCGCTGTGGAGAGCTTTATGGGTGAGAGTGCTGAGTTTATACTGTATCCTGTACTGGATGGGCAACCAGTGCAGTGACTGACACAGGGTAGAGGCATCAGTATAGCGGCTGGAGAGAAAGACAAGCCTGGCTGCTGCATTCTGGACAGATTGGAGAGGGGAGAGTTTGCAGAGAGGGAGACCGATAAGCAAGGAGTTGCAGTAGTCAAGACGAGAAAGAATAAGAGCAGTAATGAGAGTTTGAGTCGTTTCCACAGTGAGAAATGGACGGATTTTGGAGATATTCTTGAGGTGCAGGTGACAGGAGCGGACAAGGGATTGGATATATGGGGAGAAGGTCAGATCAGAATCCAATAAAACCCCTAGGCAGCAGGCCCGCTGTCTAGGGGAAATGGTGGTACCACATACAGAAACAGAAATAGCAGGGGGGGTTGGTTAGTAGATGGCGGAAAGACAAGAAGTTCAGTCTTAGTGAGGTTTAGTTTCAGATGGAGAGAGGACATGATGTCAGAGACAGCGGACAGACAGTCACTGGTGTTTTGTAGCAGAGCAGGAGTGATGTCACGGGAGGAGGTGTATAATTGGGTGTCATCCGCATAGAGATGGTACTGGAAGCCAAATCTACTGATGGTTTGTCCAATGGGGGCTGTGTACAATGAAAAGAGGAGAGGACCTAGAACTGATCCCTGAGGAACCCCAACAGCAAGAGGAAGAGGAGAGGAGGTGGAACCAGAAAACGAGACACTGAAGGAGCGGTCAGAGAGGTAGGACGAGAACCAAGCGAGAGCGGTGTCCTGGAGGCCAATGGTGCTGAGCATGCTGAGGAGAAGTTGGTGATCCACAGTGTCAAATGCTGCAGAGAGATCCAAGAGAAGCAACAATGAGTAGTTACCCTGAGATTTTGCTGTTAGGAGGTCATTTGAGACTTTAACTAAGGCAGTTTCCGTGGAGTGTAGGGTGCGGAAACCTGATTGCAGCGGGTCAAGAAGAGAGTTAGAAGAGAGATAGCGGATTAGGCGAGAGTAGACCAAGCGTTCCAGGAGTTTAGAGATGAAGGGCAGGTTAGAGACTGGTCGGTAGTTATCAGCACAGGACGGGTTCAGAGAGGGCTTTTTTAGTAAAGGGGTTATGATGGCGTGTTTGAAGGAAGATGGAAAGATCCCAGTGGAGAGAGAGAGGTTACAGATAGCAGTAAGGTGAGAGAGGACAGCTGGAGAAATAGACTGGACGAGGTGGGATGGAATGGGGTCAGTAGAGCAGGTGGTGGGACGAGTAGACAGGAGAAGCCTGGACACTTCTTCCTCTGTCGTCGGGTCAAGGGCTGTAGAGTAGGGAGTAGATTAGAGGACGTGCGTGGAGGGACAGGATGGGTATTATTTGGGGACTGAGATATGTTTAGCCGGATATTTTCAATTTTGTCTTTGAAGTGAGTGGCCAGGTCTTCAGCACAGAGGTCAGTGACCGGAGCCTGCGCTTTAGGCCTTAGGAGGGAGTGGAAGGTGTCAAAGAGGCGTTTTGGGTTGTTGTGTAGTGTGGAGATGAGGGAGGTGAAATATTTTTGTTTGGCGCAGTGAAGGGCAGTGTGATAAGTCCTGAGCATGAATTTGTAGTGGAGAAAGTCTGCAGGTAGCTTTGACTTTCTCCACAGCCGCTCAGCACACCTGGAATATGCTGGGAGAAAACGAGTCTGAGGTGTGTGCAAGTCTGCGGGCGTCTGACTCTGGTGGTGCGGTGTGTGAGTGGTGCCAACATGTCCAGGGTGGTTGTGAGAGTTTCATTGTAATGTTTGACAGCCTGGTCTGGACAGGAGAGGGAGGAGATTGGGGGCAGTGAGGACTGTATGGTGTCTGTGAGTTCCTGAGTATTAATGGAGCGGATATTTCTGTATGGATGATGGGCAGGTTTGTCCAGAGAAGGCTGAGAATTAGTGATAATGAAGGAGATAAGATTGTGGTCAGAGAGAGCATAAGGAGAATTAGTGAAGTTAGAAATTGAGGAAAGATGACAGAAGACCAGATCCAGAGAGTTCCCATCCTTGTGGGTTGGGGAGTCAGTAAACTGCAAGAGGCCATGAGAGGAGGTTAATGAAAGAAACTGTGAGGCAGAAGGAGACATGGGGTCATCAATGGGGATGTTGAAATCACCCATGAGAGAGTGGGCATTTCAGAAGAGAGGAAGTGTGGGAGCCCGGCGGCAATATGATCCAGAAAACTGGCGGGGAGAGCCGGGGGTCTGTAGACAACTGCGACTCTGATGGAAAATGGCTGAAGGAGGGCTGCGGGTGTGGACCTCAAAGGAGGGGAAAGTGAGGGAGGGTGCAGGAGGAAGGACCTGATAAGTGCAGTGTGGAGAGAGAAGTATGCCAACTCCTCCACCCGGCCTGTTCTCAGGTCTGGGGGTGTGGGTGAAGTGTAGCCCACCATAGGTGAGAGCGGCAAGGGAAGCAGTGTCAGATTGCTGGAGCCATGTTTCTGTGAGGGCCAGCAGGTTGAGGGAGTTGGAGAGAAAAAGGTCATGAACAGCAGTGAGTTTGTTGCAGACGGATCGGGCGTTCCATAGAGCACACTTAAAAGGGGCAGAAAAAGGCGTACAGCGAATGGCAAGCAGGTTAGCAGGGTTTCTATGGGCGGCTGAGGAGGAGGTGGGATGAGCAGTAAAGGAAGGTGGCCCGGGGTTGGGAGAGATGTCCCCTGCAGCGAGAAGCAGGAGAATGAAAAGAGACAGCAGATGGGTCAGTGATGAATATGAGCGGCGTTTGTGCAGTAATATGTGAGCTGGAGGTTTGGGGTGGTTGAAGAGGGAAAATAGCGTGTGGGATGAGTACATAGGTGAGGGAAGGAGAGAGGAGCTTATGTGGATAAACTTGTCTGAGGGCAAGATAGGGTGGTAAGATAGGAGGCAGATGGCTGCAAGGTAGATAGTAATAGCAAGCATGGTAAATAAGGAGTATGCAAAGAAGTGTAGCAACTTACAAAAAGGCGAGAGTCCCTTCTCCCTTCTGCTCACTTCAGGCTCAATTCTGGGATAATTCTGAGGATTGCCACTTCTAAATTGCCACTTAGAAATTTGGCCCCCAGACCTCGGTCCACAGACCACAGCTCTGCAACTTATACTCAACTATGATGAGTTCAAAATGAGCATTAGGGCATTCAGGTGTCGTAAACGGGTGGAGCTACAAATAGCTCTGTACAGAGCAGAAACTTCAAGGGGAGTATCTGGGATTGATGGCTATACAAATAAACACAGGATAAATTATGGAAGACAGAGCTGGGCGAAAATATCTAGACAAAAATGTACCATTTAAACTAAGCAGAGACAGCTAGACATATAATGCGGTGGGATGGCTGAGACTTGTTGTTCCACAGACAGGACGTACCATTTAAACTAAGCAGAGACAGCTAGACATATAATGCGGTGGGATGGCTGAGACTTGTTGTTCCACAGACAGGACGTACCATTTAAACTAAGCAGAGACAGCTAGACATATAATGCGGTGGGATGGCTGAGACTTGTTGTTCCACAGACAGGACGTACCATTTAAACTAAGCAGAGACAGCTAGACATATAATGCGGTGGGATGGCTGAGACTTGTTGTTCCACAGACAGGACGTACCATTTAATCCTAGTAATCAGATAATCGTTATAGATGGAGCAGTCAAAAAGCGGGGTTGGATGGCTGCTCCCACTCCGGGTCCAGGCCAGAGTTTTGGATGGCCTATGTAAGCCTGGAGATCAGGTGAGCTGTGTGTTGTTCAGTTTCCTGCTAGTTACTGGAGAGTAACCACCTTGGATGCTGAGGGAAGCACTAAGGTCCTGTCTAGGAGATGTGCCGTATACTACGCTGGAGGGGTGAGAGCCCTTGTGGGCATCACGGACTGTGCATGTGATATAGGTGCCGGGCGATTACGCCTAAAGACTGTGGTGGGAACTCTGGGTGTTGGCTGAAGTAAGCCCTGTTTTGTGTTGCTGTTTGTGTTTGCTGGAGAGATGGATGCCCAGACAATAAACATACCCGTTGTTTGCATGAACTTTTACAGTGGTCCTGTTAGTGTAAGCCTGCTATTGGGACTAATACCCTATATATATATATATATATATATATATATATATATATATTATTTAAAAAAGAAAAAGAGACGGGCGCACAATAGTGAAGCCGGTTGGGTGAGAAACGTATTATAGGTAGAAGCACTGTACCTGATAAGGTTGTGCAGGAGGCACAACTCCCAATATCGCGGACAAATAACAAAGAGAGTAGTCGCTCCACGTGATTCGGCACGGCAGCTGTGTAGGCTTCCAAGCTTCTCCCTCTTTCCTCCAAACGTAACGATTGCAAACATGAATCTGGGTTCTATCTTTTATTATTTTTATAACTTATTAATGTATTTGTCAAGAAGTGACGCGCACTTCATTTTTTGTGAATAAAGTTTTTATAGACTGAAAACTTTTAAACTTGGAATCCTTTCCTACTAGCACTGAGCGCTGGTTTAAATATTTTTTCCCTTCATTTTTTCTTTATTTGCATATATATATATATATATATATATATATATATAGATATATATACACACACACACACACAGTTGAAACCAGACGTTTACATACACTATATAAAAAAAAACATATGCATGTATTTCTTACTGTCTGACATGAAATCCAATTAAACCTTACCCGTTTTAGGTCATTTAGGATGACCAAGATTATTTATATTTTCCATGTGCTACTATAATGAGAGTATTTTTTAAGGCTTTTTTAGCTCTTTCTGCATAGTCAAATGTTTACATACATTTCATTAGTATTTGGTATCATTGCCCTTAAACTGTATGATTTGGGTCAAAGTTTTGAATATCCTTCCACAAACTTCTCACAATAGTTGGTAGGAATTGTGGCCCATTCCTCCTGACAGAACTGGTGTAACTGAGCCATGTTTGTAGGTTGCTTTGCTCGCACCTGCCTTTTCAGCTTTGCCCATAAATTTTCAATAGGATTGAGATCAGGGCTTTGTGATGGCCACTCCAAAACATTGACTTGGTTATCCTTAAGCCACTTTGTAACCAGTTTGGCGGTATGCTTCAGGTCAATGTATATTTGGAAGACCCATTTCTGCCGAAGCTTTAACTTCCTGGTTGATGTCTTGAGATGCTGCTTCAGTATTGCCACATAATCTTCTTTCCTCATGGTGCCATCCATTTTGTGAAGTGCACCAGTCCCTCCTGCAGCAAAACAACCCTACAACAAGATGCTGCCACCCCCGTGTGTTCACAGTTGGGATGGTGTTCTTAGGCTTCCAAGCTTCTCCTTTTTTCCTCCAAACGTAACGTTTGCAAACATGAATCTGGCTTTTATGTGTTTCTTTTGGAGTAATGGCTTCTTCCTGGCAGAGTGGCTTTTCAGATCATTTTGATACAGTAGTCGTTTCACTGTGGATAATAACACAATCTTACCAGCTTCCACCAGCATATTTACAAGGTCTTTTGCTTTTGTGCTTTGGTTGATATGCACATGTCAGACCAAAGCACGTTACTCTCTGAGACATAGAACCCATCTCCTTTCTGAGCGGTATGATGGCTGGACATTCCCATCTTGTTTGTACAGATGAACGAAACGCTTGTAGGTATCTGGAAATTGTACCCAAACATGATCCAGACTTGTGCATGTTCACAATTCTTTTTCTGTTATCTTGGCTGATTTCTTTAGACTTTCCTTTGATGTTACACACAGAAGCTGTGTGTTTCTGACATGAATTAAAATCCTTCCACAGGTGTGTGTCTAACTCAGATGGTGCCAATACATCTATTAGAAGCTTACAGACAAGACATGATATGATCATATAGGCTGTCCCAAATTGATTAAAGGCAGTTATCCTCGTGTATGTAAACTTTTGACTGTGCAGAAAGTACCGTATATACTCGAGTATAAGCCGAGTTTGTCAGCACAAAAAATGTGCTGAAAAATCTCCCCTCGGCTTAGGCTATGTTCACACGGCTTAACTGCGGGACGTAATTCCGCCCCGCAGTTACGCCGTGTGGCCGGGGGTGGGGCGGGAGCGGGGGAGGGAGTGACCGGCCCATAGACAATCACTGTTAGTGGCACGTATACACCGCTAGAAAGTGACATGTGAATTATCTCCTCCCTCGGCGTATTCGCCGAGCAGGGAGAGTAGACGTAATCCATAGTTCTCTATGAGAAATGTGGATTACCGTAGTTACCCGGCGGTTCAGCCCCTTAAAAGGGACCCCTCCCCGGCCCTGTAAAATTTCGGAACTCGAATTAAAGTTTTCCCCCAGATGGCCCTTTGAAAAAGGGGGCCCTTAAAACCTTGGGGTCACGTCCGGGTGCGATGGCCCCCGGGACCGGGGGACAAAATTTAGTTTTTTGCACTCCTCAAAGGGGTTTGGTTTTCAACTGTATATACTGCCCGTTTTTCCCCCTTGTGGGAAAAATGGGGGCCCATTGTGTAAAAGAGAGAAAAACTCCCCTTTTAAGGGCACAAATCTGGTCCCCTTTACTTCAGAATGGAAAACCCCTTTTTTTTACAAAAAAAGGGTTGCATGCAAAAAAAAATTTCTGTTTTTGGGAAATTTTCCACTTATTTCAAATGAGAGCGAACACACATAGCATTAAGGGGGGTAGCTTATGTTGTATGGTGTGTGTGTATATTTATAAAATATCTATTAAAGTAGGGTATAATTATATGTTTAACAGTATCTCCCAAAAGTGAGTTACATCCGTCACATTTTTTTAAAATTTGTTTATATCTTTTTAAAAGGGAACTAAAAATATGACACTTTGATACAATGTAAAGTAGTCAGTGTAAAAGCTTGTAAAAAACAATGCCGATTTGCTGTCCCCCCCCAAAAAAACTCAAAAAAACACGCCATAATGTTTCCAAATAGCGGGGAAAAAAAAGTGAGTTTCCCCCCCTAAGTGAAAAATGAACAAATTGTGCCCAAAAGTTTTCAATAAAGTTTTGTGGCCACTAATTTGTTTCCAGCAAATACCTTAACACTCTTGGGGTGGGTTCACTAAGGCTTTGTCACACGCCCCAGAAAAAATGTCAGTTTTTTTTAGCGTTTTTTTTTTTTCTAAAAAAGTGGAAAAACGGGCCCGAAAACATTTCCCATAAATTTTATTGTAAAAAACCCCCCTGCTCTCTACATGAGCTTCTTTTTTTTGGCTCTTTTTTTTACTGGGGTATTTTGAACATGTTCCCAAAAAAACACCAGACGGGAGAAAATTTTTTTTTAAAGGGGTTTTATGGAAAGCCCGGATCCTTTTTGGCGTTTTTTTGCTGCGGTTTTTTTTCCCCCAATTTTTCAAAGAAAACCCCCCCAGGGGACCCAAGGGCCCCCCTATGGGGGGTTGTAAAACAAAAAGGTTTAAAACCCTTTTCAAATTGCATACAAGTGTTTGAGGCCCCCCTTTTTTTTTACCCCTTTTTTAATAAAATGATTTATTTTTTTTGGTCCTAACAATTTTTGGCCCAAATTTAAAAATTTTTTTTTTTGCTAAAAATCCCTTTTTACGATTTTTTGGATCAGAATTTTTTTTTTTTTTTTTTCTTTTTTTTTTACAGATTTTTGGAAAGTAAATTCCTTTTTAAAACATATTTTGGGGACTAATAAAATTTTTCTTGTAATTGGGCGCTTTAAAATTGTTTTTTAAGGGATTTTGGCACCAGAAAACCCTTTTTTTTCAGATTTTTGCACTAAAATTCTTAATTTAAATATTTTGGCGCCCCAGTTATCTAGCTTTTTGGCGCTTTAAAAAAAGTTTTTTGGATTTCGGCGCAAAAGGGTAATATCTTTAAAAATTTTTTGGGGCCAATTTAAAATGATTCTTGCTCTGAAACTAAAAATAGTTTTTTTTTGGAATTTTTTAGCAATAATTGTTTTTTTTTTGGATTTTGCCACAAAAACCCTTTTTTTTAAAAGATTTTGGCTTTAAAAAGTTATTTTCTTATTGGGAAAGGGTAAAGTGGGTTTTTGTGGGTTTTGGTTTTCAAAAAATTTGGTGCAAAATTTTAAAAAAAGTAGTTGCCAAATTTGCACACCAAAAACAATCTTTTCACAATGGCTTTTCAGTGAATTTTAAAAGGAAAGTGACTAAATTAAATTTAAAGGGGATGTTTTCGCTTCCTTTCTTCGGCTGATTCAAAACCCGCTTTTAGCTTCTCAGTTCTGTGAATGAAGGGGGTTTTTTTCCCCCCCCAGCTGGTTTTTTCCTCCCCCCATTTTCCCCGGTTTGGGCCCGAGACTCCCCCCCATTTCCCCCCTTTATTCACGTATCCGGTTTTCCCCTTTTGCGTTTTATTTTATAAGGGGCTGTATACATACCAAAAAGGGTGCATTAAACTGAAATGGAAACAACTGATCTTCACAGCTGGGGATGTATTACAGCTTTTTAAGAACGGCAAGATCTGCGTCTATGCAGGAAGGGGTTTTGGGACAGAGACAAAATGTTCCCTGTTTTCTCATTGTACCCAAACTGCTGCGTCTGTTTTCTGTGGTGTGGGACCAAAAAAAAGTACGGCCCCCCAAAATTTGAGTTTAGGGAGGGATTGATTAAAAATTTGCCCAATTTTTTCCCGATTGTGTTTAAACCCTCAGTGAAAATTCCCGTTTCTTCTGCCTGTTTTAAAAATGAAAATGCTAGGCCCCTTTAAAAATCTAGTCGAGACACGCCCATGGGAAATTTTCCCAGGGGGGTGAAAGAATGTAAATGAGGGTTTCAGCTGTTTAATTGCAAGGAGGAAAGGGGTTTAGGGGGGATTTGACCCGACTGGATATCCCTGTAAATTAAAAAACAAGATAAGGGGGCCTGTGAGAACAAGGAGCTTTCTAATGACTCCCCAAATTTCAAAAATTGTTTTTTTTAAATGTCCCCCTTTTTTTGAAGGCCCTTTAAATGAATTTATTTAAAACCCCTTTTAAAAAACCCCCTGTAGGGGGTTGTAGTTTTACATCCCCTTTGGGTTAATTTTTTGGGTAATTAAAAAAAGCAGACAAAAAACCTCCAAAAAAAAAAAAAAGGGGCCAAAAAAAGGCCGTTTTTTTTTAGCTGCTTTTTAAGGAAATGGGGCCCGAAAAACTCCCTTTTCCCTGAACGTTTTTTAAATAATTCGTTTTCCAGGTAGTTTTTTGTCCCCCTGCAGTGTAGAAAAAGCCTTAAGTTCACAGGATTTTCATTAAAAAAATATTTTCCCCTCCCCCATGACAACATCACGGAGCTGGTTTAATGTTAGGCCCTTTTGCTCCCCCACCTTTTCCTATTTTTGGAAGCTTTCCAGAAGCTCAATAGGGGTTTTGGTTTTGGGAAATATTGGCCGTCCAGACCTTTTCCTTTTTTTTTTTTTTTTTTTTTTTTTTTCAAGGGGGAGTGGTGTCTTTGAGGTGTGTTTTTTGGGGGCATTAAAATTTTTGGGTTTTCTGCCTTGCAGTTTTAGTTTTGAAAGGGGTTTGGGGTTAAATTTTCGCTTATATGTAAAAGTACATGTTGGCATTTTTGCTTTCCCCCCCAAAGAAATTTTTTGCTCCCCCCGCTGGGGGGGCTCATTTTAGCCCCAAAAACCCTGGGCATCAACCACTAAAACTTGTCTTTTTTCTCCTTACCCGGTTGCCGCCCACACCCCGTTGACTTTATCGAAAAAAAAGAAGTTTATCTTTTTTCTCAAAAGACAGGAAAGGAAACTAGTAATATGTTTTCCCTTTGTTTTGGTTTTTTTCAGAAATGTGGATTTCCTTCCCGTGCAAAATTTCCCTTTTGAAGAGGTTTTCCCTTTTGTGACGAAAAGCCTTTCCCGACCAATGGATGCAGTGTTGTGTAAAGGGCCTGGGCATGAAAGGGGGTGGGCCCCCAATCCTTTAAAAATTTTTAAACCCAAAGCTTTGGGAACCCCTGAAGGTCTTTTTTTTGGGAAAAAGGGATTTTCCCGGGTAGCGTGAGGCAAATGACTTATTTTGGGGGGGGCCCAAAGGCGGGGCGGGTTTTTGAGTGGAACCCGTCTTTTTGAAACCCTACATGGTCTTGACACCGGGCTGCAGCCAAATTGTCCCGTTTTTTTTTATAGCCCCAAAACCATCATTTGTAGAACAAAAAATTTTTTTTTCCCGATCCCCCCAAAAGGTTTCTTTGCCCATGAGGTTTCCATGTTTTTAACTTCCAGTGAACCCGTGTGAAGAGGGAGAGCGCCAAATTTTTAAAATGCCTTTTTCCCTTTCCAAACCCCCGAGACCTTTAAAACTACAAAATCACCAAGGGCACCCTGGAAAGGGAAAAATGGCAAATTTGGGAAAATTTGTTAAAATTTTTTATTAATTGGTGCCCCTTACATTTTGCTGCCCGTGGGTTTAGACGGGTTTATTTGGGTTGGGATTTTGGTCCCTTTTTAGGGGGGACCAAATTTAAAGCTGTTATTTCAAGCTGTACATGATACTCTACATTGCATCAAACTGTCATATCTTCAATGTTGTCCCATGAAAAGATATAATACAATACTTACAAAAATGTTAGGGGTGTACTCAATTTTGTGAGATACTGTATATGTACAGCATAATCTATTACTTTAATAGTATGAGCTTTTGCAAGCTGTGCATGCAGTTTCCATATGTAAAACAAAGGAGTTTATTCTAATGTAAAGACAGGAGACAGACCGTCATAAATACAGTGGGGCAGGTTTACTAATGCAATTGTATCATCCTCTGTACCACTTTTTTAGTGCGTGTTATACACTTTATGACATGTTTGTACTCAACAACCCTCTCCCCATACACGCACATCCATGCCAAAATGGAAAGTAACTCCTGCTGATGGCCTGGTGCTTCCATGCATTTCGTGGAAAGCCATTCATGTGACTTAAAGGGGTTGTCTCATCTCAAAGTTTCATAGGATGCATGAATGAAATATTGCTGCTTTGCTCTGTCACTTCCTGGTCAAGCTGTCTGTAAATAGCATATGAGCTCAGTGTATTCAGACTTCTTTGTTTATTAGTCCCACATTTAAAAAAATTACCTTCCTGAAGTCCAGAGAAGATTCTGAGCTAATGTAAAAAGTAGAGTAATTACTGTCTTTTGTCTGAAAGATCAGATAACACACAAGCTCTCACACTGCTGGCCATGACCTGTGTGACTTCACTCCCTGCTATCAGCTATAACAAACAGCAGGGGAGAAGGAGTACACAGGTCGGTCACTTGGGAAACCTGTAAGCCCTCATAAGGTGATAATATCACTTGTAGCTCCTTAACAAAAAATGATGAACAAAGCAATGTTTTGGAAAACATCTTTATTTAGTGCTCCCTACATGTTGAAAGCTAATCTTTGTAGTGAGACAACCCCTTTGATGTGTAATGCTACATTTCTTCAGCAACGGAAAGAAGACACTGCCCCTAGAAATAATGGCTGTCTTTGTTAGACAACCCCTTTAAAATAGGAGTGCCTCTATAAGTATGAAGGGCCAAGGACTTTCGTAATTTTCAAACCTTTATCCTGTTGATCCATCAGCAGACATGTTAGCTGTAAGGAATTTGAAATCTTGCGTGAATATATTTTTGTAATGATCCCAAAATTTTGGTTGGTTTTCTGAGATTTAAAAAAGAAAAAATCCCACAATCAGGGTTTAAGTCCCGTTCCCCAATAAAACTTTAAACCCAATATCAGATTGGGGAAAAAAAACTAAAAAATAACTTTTTTTAAAATTTTATATGTTTTAAAAAAATGTAAACACCGGGCCCCGAAAACTAAAAGGAGGCACTCAATAAAAAACCCCCTTTTACAAAGTCAAAAATAAAAAACCAAACCCTTTCAAAAAAAAACGGGATAAACGCCCCCCAAACAAGGTTGCTCCCGCCCGGGAAAAACCAAACCCCTTTACACTAATCTGCCCTATGCACCCCATGCCCAACATTAAAAACCCCCCCAAAGATGTCAAAAATGGTTTCCTCAGGGGACAATTTTGTAAAGGGGGGAAAATTTTATGGGGTTTCCTATAAATCAAAAAACAAGGGTATTACAGAGTATATAGTCTCTAATAAAAAAAGGGGTAAAAGGACAGGGATGGGGAAAAAGTGCACCAATAATCCCAGCACCACACAACCTCAAATAAACCCCCAAAATTGTCCCCTAAACATAAAAGTAAAAAACCCAACCACAACAAAATATAAATCTAAAGGTGGGGGTACAATATTTCCAAAAGGATAAGGGGACTCAAAATAAACTTAGGGCCACAGGAGATTTTACGGCCGCCCAAGGGGGAAAGTTTTTTCCACCGATAGGGGATTGCTCAATAACAAGCCCAATCACTGAGGCCAAATACTTGTCCCAAATCTTACCAAAAAGGGCAATACCCCTAGAATGGAAAATTTTTATCTCAAAGGGTTGGATAAGAAATCACCTGCAAGCCCTTCCCAACGATGTCCGGTAACGGCAATCAAGGGCCCTCCTTTATATGGGGCTTGGGCGCGAAAACACACGGGGCCAGGGTTTCCCCCCTTGCGCAGGTTCCCAACACTGTCCCGTGAAAGCTTTTACGGCCCCGCGAAAACCCACCCCCAGGAACCCAGTGGAGAGACGCTAAAAAGCGTATAACAAGGTCATAAAATTTTTTTTTAGATTCAAAAAACCCCTATCAGTTGGGGAGAGGCCCTCAAAATAAATTTTTCGGAAATAAACCCGTCAACCAATGTAGATAAATGCAGATCATAAATCTATCAGAAAAAAATTGTTAACAGCAGTTTAAAATTTCTTCCCTCCTTTTAAAAAGGGGTCTATCCTTTGTTTCCAACAACCAAGTTTGACCGCTTAAATTTTGGAAAAAAGGATCTTTTTTGCTCGCAAGCTCCTTTGGGGAAAAAATTTTTCTTTCCCTTTAAAGATCGCAAAGGAGCATAAAAAATGGGAATACCTGGGCTTTAGGGGCCTCCTCACAACCCACCTCAAACTGAATTGGTAAAGGTCCGTTTACGGGTTTTTAAAAGAATAAAACCCTTAAAAATTGCCTCCACGTAGTGGGGTTTTCATGGGTTGACTATTTCGGAGTCATTTTTAAAACAGGATCTTGAGAAAAAAAAAGGGGGTTTTCTAAGCTAAAAAATTACCCCAAAGCAGAGATAAGGCTTTACTCAAATTTGAGATGGCCAGAAAATCTGTATCAAACCCCATCGAAAAGGGGGGGAAAACATTTTTAATCAGGGCGTCATGCAGTATTGTTTATGTGTGACAGCCCCCTCTCGGTTAGGTCATGCTATGAGATTTTAAACAAAGTGACCCCACGGAAGTATACACGCAGGAACTTAGACAACTTCAAAAATTTAAGGCAATGAAAACGAATTTAAGACGAGCCCCGAATTTTTTTTTTCCCTCCCAAAAATTTTCCGCCCCTATAGCTCCCTTTTTACAGTCCCCCAAAAAGGTTTCAAAAGGCCCACCAATCCCTTAAGAGGACGCCCAAAAGGGTGGTCTGGTTTTTTGACCCCGGGGCCAGAATTGGGGGGTTTACTTGGAAAAAATTTTTGCCCCCGTTTTAAAATTTTCTTTAACCATACACGAGAGACACAAGGGATCCCCTTTAAAAAACTTTGGATGGTATTTTTGTGAAGGAAAATTTACATACTTAGCAAGTTTTGACGTCGAGCCCCTTGTATACCCCTATCCCCCATGATTTGGCCTCGAGGCTGTCAATTTTTTTTCCTTAAATCAGGGGGTTGTCAATTTGATCTGCATAAAAATTTGTGGTTGAACTGTTGCTTTTCTCCCCGCCACGAAAATTATTTTGTATTTGAGGGTTTAAGGCCCTTCCACCAGCTGAGGGGTGGGAAATGGGGGGGCCCCAAACTGCCCCCCAGTTATGCGAATCTGTACCTCGGGGGGGGGGAAGCCCCAGGTTGTTTTTTGGCAAACCCACCCCACCACCCCTTTGTTGATAAGATTGCCCTTTGGGCACGTTTCATAGTTTGGATGTTTTCATCACGGGAAGGGGCCCAACGGAAAAATTTTGCAGGGATGCTGAATGAATTTAAATTTCGCAACACTCTGGGCCCTCAGATTCAATAAAAGGATAAATTATTGAATCCATTTTTTTTTTTTTGATGTAACAATCTCCAAGTCTTCTACAGGTGAATTGATCACGAGTATTTTTAGAAAACCAAAGTTTTACTAACTCACTATTGAGGTGGGGAAAAGTAATAAACCTTCCCCCTCAAGAGGGGGGAAAATTGCGTTCCCCGGGACCTAAGGGCTTAGGAGGAACTGTTTTTCAAAGGGAAAGGGGTTTTTGCTTTAGGCAGGTTTTGGGCTCAGGAAAAATTTTTAGGTGAAGGGTTTCCCAGACAGTGTTTTGCAAACAGCATATTGAAAACCCCCTTTATTGGAAAAGGCCCCGGACCCATTTTACCTAATGGAAAAGAGGGGTTAAAACCCTTTAACGACACGAAAATTTTAAAATAGGCCCCTTTTTATAACGCCTCTGATTTGGGGGGGAGGAAAAAATTTTTCGCCGCCATTGGGGACATTCTTCCCAATTTGGGTGGGAATTTTAAAGGGAATTTTAGGGGCCCCTCCGCAGAATTAAAATTAGAAAGAGGGAGGGGAAACTGCGAGATCCCTCTCGTTTCACAATCTTTTTTTGAGACAAAAAAACCGAAAAATGGCTCAAAAGACCTAAAAGGGTTTTTTAGGTGTTTTGAGACTGCTTTGCATGTCCCAAATGGAGGGAAAAGTTTTCCCCTTTTGAGGGACAAAAGGAAAAAGAAAAAAATGTTTTTCTTCGCGGGTTTCATCCATGTTTTAAAAATAACCCATGTTGTTTTATTTTTTGCAATTTTCGTCTGCGGGAAAGAAATTTTGTCGGCAAGACCCCCCTTAAAGCCAAATGGCGGCGGGTTTAACCCCCTTTGAACACCCCCGGGAAAGTGAGGCATCAAGGGATTCCCCGTAGCCAAGCATGTAAAGGCTTTTACCCATAACGGGACATCAATTTTCCTAAATGGTTGGCAAAGAAAACATTTAAAACTACCATACATTTAAAGGGGGATATCAAAAAAAACTATTAAAAGGGGGAAACGTTTTGGAAATTGGGGACGCTGAAAAAAAATAAAGCGCCTTTTGGGGTGAAAGAGTCCCTTTATTATAGCTGTTTTCATTTGGTGAAATTTTATTTCCCCGAAAGTTTTTTTTTTTTTTTTTTCCCCCCCCCCCTTTTAAAAATTATTTATCTTTGAGAGGAAAAAAGCATTTTGTTTTGTTAAATATCAATATGCCTGTTTTGTTTTGATCGTATATTATAAATTTCAACGATCTATTTGAAAAAACATCCTTTTGGGTTTGCCTTTTTTTTCCTTTTTTTTTTTCTTCTCTATTTCTTTTTTCTTTTTTATAGCATTGCCCCTATATGCCTTGCTGCTTCCACTTTGGGCCCTTTAAAGGGGTATCTATCATCTTTAAAATTTTCTTTACCCTTATTTAATCCAAATGGGTTTTTTTTTTAATACCACTGTTGATTTGTACCTGGGCCCCCTTTTTAAAATCCGTGCACCCCATGGGATAGTGTTGTTAGCTGTGAGCTGGGGGGCCGGGCCCAGTGATTTTTAAATGTTGCTAGGGCGGGGCTGGGTCACTGGGCCGGAACTCCCGGAAAGCGATTAAGGGGCGCGAGATTGAAGCGCCCCTTTAGGTTTCCCCAGCAGCTGCTTTCCCGGATTGGGGGCGCGCGGGCCGGGACTGGCTTTTCCGGGACGTGTTGGTAACGTGCGCGGCTCGGGGCGCCTTTTGTATTTTCCCCCGGACGGGGCCCCCCAAAATTATTTGGGAAATTTATTGCCCCCTTTCCCGGCATCTGTGGGAAAGGAAATTGCAGGGGATTTCTTATCCACCATTTGAGGTAATTTTTCTATTTCCCAAATTTTTCTTTTTTTGGGAAAAAAAAGCCAAAGGGCTTTTTCAAAATTGAGGAGATTTTTATCTCCTTTGTCTTATAAAAATAAAAATTTGGGCCCTTTTAGGCGAAATTTCCTGTGTGGTTTTTTTAAAATGTTGGGGACACTTTATTTGGCTTAAATTTATTTTTTGTTATTGAGGGCCAAACACTTCGGGGGCACTTTTCCCCCCTTTGCGGGTCTGTAAGTCTCCCTGTGAAAATAAGTTTATTCCCTTTAGCCAATTATTTCCCTTTTTGGCAAATTTTATACCACACTTTCCCTTTGGTTTTTATCATTCTTGTTGTGGGGGTTTTAATTTTACTTTTTTTTGTTTAGGTCACAAATTTGGGGGTTTATTTGGGGGGTGTGTGGTGCCCCGGGGATTATTGGTGCCTTTCCCCCCAAACCTCCTGTCTCTTTTACCCTTGTTTTTTTTAGTGACTATATACTCCCGTAAAAACCCCTTTTTTTATGAATTTTTAGACCCCCCATATAAATTTTTCTCCCTTTACAAATTGTCCCCTGAGGAAACCATTTTTTTTTTACATTTTGGGGGGGGTTAAAATGGTTGGGGGCATGGGTCTTGGGGGCAGAAAATTTTTGTGAAGGGTTAAGGTTCCCGGGCGGGAGCGTCCTTTGGGTTGGGGCGATTTTATCCCCTTTTTTTTGCAGGTTAGGTTTTCATTTTGCCCTTTTTAGGGAAATTTTTTTATTGGTGCACTCCTTGTCTGTTTTCGGCCTGGTTTTTTACTTTTTAAAACATATATTTAAAAAAAGATTTTTTTTTTTAGTTTTTTCTCCCTATCTGATATGGTTTTCTGAGATCCCAATATTGATTGCCTATTTTGAGAATAGGTCTTCAAATTTTAATTTAGGGGGGGGAGGGATTTTCTTTTTCACTCCCCCTAATTAGGGTTTTTAAAGGGGCCCCTTGTTTTTTGAAGGGGGCCCCAGTCCTTTTAAATTTTTCTACAGTGCTCCACATCCTTGGATACCATACTCATTACACTAAGCCAACACTACTAATGTACATGGTACAGGTGTTTGGAGCAATGTGAACAATGAAGGGGCCGCAGTTGTCATCTGAGCACAGTAACCTTTTCAAACAGATAATCAGTGGGAGTGCCAAGGGTTTTTTTCCCCAAAAAGGGTTTTAAAGGGCCATTTTTTAAAGGGTAGGCCCTTATATTGGGATCACCACACAGAAAAATCCATGAAAGGATTAAGCTTAGTACAAGATAAATAATGTTGTCATACCAGTCACCTTTTTGCGATACAACACCATCTGATCCGCAATACTGTGATTTGGGTCACGTGGGCAGTTAATTTTAAAACATTAAATTATCATCCGGAAACATTTATACACCAAAGGCTCTTAAGTGACATTGTCCATTATGTTTTCACAAACATTGAGAAGTTATCACATGCCAGGGTGTACTTTCAGGGGACCCTCAGCCACTTTTATTTACATCGTTTCCTGATGAATTTTTAAAAGGGGACAACACCAAACAGTGAACATTTTCTTCCCCTTTCGACCTCTACACACAGTGTCATCACCTGCAGTAAAGAATTATAAAAAGGAAACACCTTTTTTCTCGGGGTAGGGGGCCCTAAAATGCCCCAATTTTTGGGTCATGAAAACTCAAAATTTTTTAGGGTTCCCCTTTCCATGTAAGGTCACCTTTTAAAGGTCCCTTTGGGCTGGGCTCAAATTTCTAGGGGCCACACTACTATTGACATAAACATTCCTGCACAATCTCAACTTTGGTGAGAGAATGGATATAAAAGGACAAAAGGGAACTAATAGTTCTAAGGGCCAAATTTAAATTTCTTAATTTTAAAATGAAAATTTCGGGAGGGGGTTTGCGCCCGCAAATTTTGGCCTTGAGTAAGGGGCGGGCGGGGGCCCCTGCCCCCCCGGCCCCCTAACCTTTTTATTATCCATGGCGGTTTAAACCCGCCCGGGGGTGAAAGGAAAATGTCACTTTCTCCCCCTCTTTCCCCCCCCGACGGATTCCCCCGAGTGGGGAGGGGGGAGAACGGAAACCCCAAATTTCTGAGAAAGGGGAAATTTCCGTAAAGGTGGGACAGATACCAGCCGTTTTCGCAGCGCAGTATAGAGCGCAATAGGGCTGGAATGGGGGCCCAAATTATCCTTTGGAACGGTTTTTAAAACCAAAAATTTTAAAACAGTGAGGGGCGGACTATTATAAATGGAAAAAAATAATTATAAAAATTTAAACTCTTTTTATGCAAATAAAGGGTAAAAATAAAATTTGGAAAAGCAATTCCTAAGTGTAAATTTTTATTTTTTTTCAGAACTAAATTTTTATAACCCCCCCCATTTTTTACCCCTTTTTAATAAAACCCCACCCCCACTTTATTTCTTTTTTGGGTTTTAAAGGGCGCTTTTATTTCCCCTCTTGTCCTTTTTATCATTCTACGGGAAATTTTTTTGCCCATTATATTTCCCAAAGGAATTACAAAATTTTGCGATTTAATTTCTAAAAAGGGGTGGGAATTGGGGCCCCAGCCATAGCGGGGACTTTTCTTGTTTTAAGCTTTAAAATGTGTTGTACCTTTCCCTTTTAAACAACCCCCCCCAGAAACCCCTTTGGGACAACCTCAACTCGGGAACATCCCCCACTACTCTTAAGTGGATTATGCTTTTGGACAATCCCTCCCGGGGTTTCTAGGGTAAAAGCTCCCCCGATTTTTGGGAACCCCTTTATTAAAAAAACTGAAAAATCTTTGGAAAAGCATGGCAATAAGTGTTGAGTTTCCCTACATGGGTAAACCTCAAAGGCTTCAATTCTTTTTTAAAGGGGTTTTTTTTTTTTTCCCTTTTCTCTCTTTCCCTTTTTTTCTCTTTTTTCTTCCTTTCTTTCTCTCTTTTTTCGTCTCACCCTGAATCTTTCCCCTCTTTCTTTTCTCTCTTTTTATCTTTCTTTTTCCCTCTCTCTCTCCTCTTTCTTCTTTCTCTTTCTTTTCACTTTCCCCCTCTCTCGCCCCTCTCTCGCCCCTCCTCTCTCTCTTCTCTCCTGACTGAAAATCTTGCCCAAATAGAAGCAAAAAAAAATTTCCGTGCGGTATTGTAACGCAATTTTTTCCCTACTGTGGGTTTTTCTAAACCACCAGCCTTCCGCCGGAAAGAACATGTTCTACTTTTCTTTGGGTTTCTTATACTTTTAATGTTTTTAAACCCAACGGGAAACCCAAAAAAAACCGACCCTTTACCCCAGTTAAAATGAGGGGGGGATTTTGGTCCACCATTTTAACTTTTTGCTGTGAAAGGACTTTGCCTTAACCAAAGGGAAAAAGATTTCAAGCAAGATAATGATTGGGAAAACTGTCCGATCTGTTTTTTTCCCCCAAAGCCCATAAAACCCCCCACCAAGAAGACTTCCCTTTTCCCTTTCCACCTCCCTGTTAAAAGATAAATCGTAGGGGGGTTCCCCCCCCCCCCCGGATGTGAGCATACAAATTTTATGAAAGAAAATCCGTTATAATAGTGTCAAATGTGCAAAAAGCTTTGGGGCTAAACAGATCCAAATCCAATAAATTTCTTGGGACTACAAATTTCTAAAAATTACAGGGGATGTATCGCTTCATCATTTGTTTTGTTTCTTTTGGGGAACCGGGGAGACGGGGCCTTAAAAAATCCAGGGGTTTTCTTCCCCCCCCCAAGGGGGTGTTTCTTAAGGGAAAAGGGAGGGGACATCATCTCCCGGCTCCCCCCCCTCCCCCCCCCCCCCATTGTTTTTCCCCCAAATTAGAAAATTTTTTGGGGTTTTGCCTGGGGGGGGAAAACCCCCCCCTTTTTTGGGGGGGGGGGGGAGGCCAAAAAACCCCCGGGGGGGGGGGAAGGGTGGAAAGGGGGGAAAAAAACCATCCTTCCCCCCCGGGTAAAGGGGTTTTTTTTTTTTCCCCCGGGGAAAAAAAAAAAAGGGAAAGGGTTTTTTTTGAAAAAAGGGGGGGGGGGGGCCCCCTTTTCGGGGGGAACCCCAAAGGGGGAAAAAGGGGGGGGGGGGGCCGGGGCCCCCCGGGAAGGGGGGTGGAAGAAGGGGGGGGGGGGGGGGGGGAGGAACCCCCAAAAAAGGGGGGGAGGAACCGGCCTTTTAAAAAAGGGGGGTGGGGGAAAAAAAAAGGGGGGGGTTTAAAAAAATTTTTTTTTTTTTTTTTTGGGGTTTTTTTTTTAAAAAAGGGGGGGTTTTTAAGGTTTTTTTTTTTTTGTTGTTTTTTTTTTTTTTTTTTTTTTTTTTTTTTTTTTTTTTTGTGGTTTTTTTTTTTTTTTTTTTTTGTTTGGGTTTTTTTTTTTTTTGTTTGGGTTTTTTTTTTTTGTTTTTTTTTTTTTGGGGGGTGTGGGGTTTGTTTTTTTTTTTGCCCCAAATTTTTTTTTTTTTGTTTTTTTTTTTTTTTTTTTTTTTAAAAAAAATTTTTTTTTTTTTTCCCTTTTCTGGGGGTTTTTGTTTTTTTTTTGGGGGTTTTTTTTGGGGGTTTTTTTTTTTTTTTTTTTGGTTTCTCTTTTTTTTTTTAAACAAATGGGGTTTTTTTGTTGGTTTTTTTTTTTTTTTTTTTTTTTTTTTGTTTTTTTGGTTTTTTTTCTTTTTTTTGGGGTTTTTGGGTTTTTTTTTTTTTTTTTGTTGGGGGTTTTTTTTTTTTTTGTTTTTTTTGGGGGTTTTTTTGTGTTTTTTTTTTTTTTGGGGTTTTTGTTTTTTTTTTTTTGGTTGGTGGGTTTTTTTTTTTTTTTTTTTTTTTTGGGGGTTTTTTTTTTTTTTTTTTTTTTTTATAACCCCAACCCAAAAAAAAATTTTTTTGGGGGGTTTTTTAAAAAATTTTTAAATTTAAAAATTTTTTTTTTTTTTTTGGGGGCCCCCCTTTTTTTTTAGGGACCCATTTATGAATGATAAAACCCCCTTTAAATGATATTGAAATAACAAACTAATGTCAAATTGCTATTGTTTCTTTAGTTAGGGTGCTGTTAACTGCGCTCCAATTAAACTGCCTTTATTACCAGAAAAGCTTCTTTCATTCTCAAAAATGTTTGGGGAAAGTGGGAAATCATTAGTGTGTTTGTAATCCCAAGCCCAAAACCAGAATTGATGCTTGTTAAAAAAACCTTTTGAACTTTTTAGACAACTGAAAGAAGCTTGCTGGTAATAAAGAAAGTATAATTGGAGCACAGTTAAAACTGCACCAAAACTGCGCTGTGTGAAAGCAGCATTACGGCTTTGCTTGCGCTGGCATCAAGACCTGTTTCTGATTGATCCAATAAACATCTGGTTTGAATGGCTAGAAATGGTCGCTTAATTGATCCATCTGAATCCCTTTTACTCTAACTTGTAATTGCGAAATAGAGTATATGTCTGTCTTCATTGATTGCACAGGCACATCAACTATGCCAGTGCAATCAAAAAACGGGAAATTTTGGGGTGTCCCTGACAACCACAATGCCTCTGTATTTGCCAGGTGCCGAAAAACTGCAAACTTTAATCCTTGATGCGCTGTAATCAGTACTGATCAATGTAAAGGCAAAGAGAGGAAGCTCTCTTTGTCCTGGACATGACAGTTCCACCATTACTTTTGCTGCAGTTAACTGAGAAATACTGAGGCATAAGTCAGGACAAGTCTGTTTTGTAAGGGGGTTTAATTTACTATACTATAAATCTTATAAAAATACCTTTCCATTTTAAGTACTGGTAGTTATGTTTTTCGTATGAGGATCATCTGGTTAAAAACAAAAATAATTAAAATAAAAAGTGTTTAAAAAACTTCCACTTTTTTAAACCCAAATTTTTAAAAAGGGAACCTTCATGGGTTTATGCGCTCTAGAAAGGTTAGAGGAGAGCTAAGTTCTGTGTATATAGGGTTATATGATAGAGGGAGTAAAGTGAGCCTGTGTTAAAAGGGGGTTATATGATAGATGGAGTGAAGCTGAGCTCTGTATATTGGGGTTATATGTTTTGATGAGGGTGAGCTCGTTAAAGGGTTAAATGAAGAGGAAAAGGGGCTCTGTGTTTTTAGGGTTATGAAAAGGAAAAAGCTGAAAAAAAAAAAAAAAAAAAAAAAAAAAAAACCCCCCCCCTTTGTATATATGGGTTTTTTATATTGGGGGGAAAAAATGGAGGAAAAAGGGAAGGGGAGAGAAAATGACTTTATATATATAGGGTTTTTAGATAAGGGGAGAGTGGGGCTTTGATATATAGGGGGTTTTAGAAGGGGAGGGGGAAACTCTGTGGATTAGGGTTTTACATAAGGGAAGAAGCGCTCGTGATATTTTGGGGTATATGATTGAGAGGGGAAGACTAAACTTGTGATATATAGGTTATATGATAAAAGAGAGAAGCTGAGCTCTGCTGGATAAATAGGGTTATAATAGAGGGAGGAAGCTGAGCTCTCTGCGGATTATAGGGTTATACAATAGAGGGAGAAGAGTGGCTCTTTTTGTATATAGGGTTTATATGAAGAGGAGCTGAGCTCTGTGATATATAGGGTTTTTGAATAAGAGGAGAGAAGCTGATCCCCTTGATATATAGGTTTATATTAGTGGGAGAGAGAACTGGGGCTCTTTTAAATAGGGTTATAATAGGGGAGGAGCTGAGGTCTGATTATAGGGTATATCATAAGGGGAGGAAGCTGAGCTTGTGATATTTTAGGGTTTTAATAGAGGAGAGCTGAGCTCTGTGATATATAGGGTTATAAAATGAGAGAGAGAAACTAAAATCCCGGGTATATAGGGTTATAGATAGAGGGAGAGGAAGCTGGCTCTGCGATATAATAGGGTTATACAATAGAGGGAGAGAAGCTGAGCTCTGGGATATATAGGGTTATACAATAGAGGGAGAGAAGTGAGCTTTGTGATATATAGGGTTATAATAGAGGGGAAAAGCTGACTCTGTGATATATAGGGATTAAATGAGAGGAGAGGAAGCTGAGCTCTGTGATATATAGGGTTTAAATATGAGGGAGAGGGCTGAGTTTTGTATTATGGGGTTATAAATAGGGAATTAAATTCTTTATAAATAGGTTATATTAATTAGAGGGAAGAGAAGGAGCTTCAATAAGGTTTAACAAAAGGAGAAAAACTTGTATTAGGGTTATTAACTAGAAAAAGGAATTTTAACCCCGAGACCCTTTTTGGTTTTTTAAATTGAAGGTACTTTTTTGTGATAAAAATTTTGGGTTTTACCAAGGGGAGAGTTGGTTTTTTCTGTGAAATTGGTTTTTTATAAGGGGAAAGTGGTTCTAGTTTTTTTTATTTGTTTGTGAAAAATATCAAAATGAAAATTTAGAAAAATTTGCCATTTTCATAGTTCAAAAATTTCTGTGTGCAAGACAGTTATTCCACACAAAATAGTATATAAATAGCATATACCATATGTCCTCTGTAGGTTAGCATCATTTTTTAAATGTCTTTTCATTTTTTTTTAATGACATTAGGAGGCTTAGAAATGTAGTAGTAATTTTTCACATTTTCAAGAAAATTTGCAGCTTTGATTTTGTTTTTAGGGACCAGTCCAATTCTGACGTGGCTTTGAGTTCGTGTTTGTTAGATATCCCCATAAGTGACTCCTTTTTTTTTTTTTCAGATTTTCAATTTTTATCCATTAAACACTGGAAAACAGTAGATGTGAGCAGGCAAATGCAACTCCACATCGATTCGTCCAATTCTGCCATTTTTAGAGATATCCCATATATGGTCCTAGTGCACTATTTGTCAAAACCATAAGCCTCAGAATTTATTTAGGCGCCATTTCAGGTTTGCAGACACCTTAAAGTCCTAAAACTTATACACTCATAAAAAGGTCTCTTATTGGAAAGTACACCCCTTAAGGAATATATCCAGTTGTGTAGTGAGTATATTGACCCCATAGGTCTTTCACAAATTTCTTTAGCGTTAGGTTGTGAAAATTAATTTTTTCCAATAATCTGCAATTTTAGCTGAAAATGTTTCCTGGAAAAAAGCACTCCAAAATTTGTTACAAAATTTCTTCCAAGTTTGGCAATACCCTTTATATGGGTGTTAACTGCTGTGTGGGAACATGGCAGGGCATACAAGGGAGGGAGTGCTATTTGGCTTTTGGAACGCAGATTTTGGTGGGGCCATGTTGCACTTGCAAACCCCCAAAGTACCAGAACAAGTGAAACCCTCCAGAAGTCACTCCATCTTGGATTGAACACCCATCAGGGAACTCATTTAGAGGTATATTGTGCATTTTGAGCACACAGGTTTTTTTTTTAGCATTGGGCCATGAAAAGGGGGCAGTGAAACGCAGTTCTGCCATTTGTTTTTTGGGCTTCATTTCTACAGCGTTCGCCGTGCGGTGTAACTGACAGGATAACTTTACTATGCGGGTCGGTACAATTACAATGATATAAATTTTATATAGTTTTTATGTTTTATTACTTTTACACATTAGAAATGCGTTTATAAAAAATTGCATTTTTATGTCATCAAAGTCTGATAGCTCTAACTTTTTTTATTTTTCTGTATATGGAGCTGATTAAGCACTTGTTTTTTGTGGGATGAGTTGACATTTTTATTGGTATCATTATGGGGTTCATTTGGCGCTTTGATTGCTTTTTATCAAGGTTTTTGTGAGGCATTTAGAACAAAATACAGCATTCCTAGTAGTGTTTTTTTATTTTTTACAGTGGCCACCATGTGGTATGAATGATATACTAGCTTTATTTAGCAGGTCGATACAATTACAGCAATACCCAATTTGTATATATTTTTATGTTTTACTGATTTTACACAAGAAAAACACTTTTATTCAAAAAGTAAAACACGTTTCTGCATCGCCATAGTCTAAGAGCCATAACTTTTTTATTTTTCTATATATGGAGCTGATTAAGAGCTTATTTTTTGCGGGATGAGTTGACATATCATTTTTGGAAGGAGAATACATTTTATTGCTTTTAAATCCGTTTTTTTGAAAGGCAGGGTGAAGAAAATAATGAAATCATAGTAGTGTTTTTTTTAAACAGCGCTCACCGTGCAGTATATGTGACAAGTTTTACTTTTTTTTTTACAGTGTTCACCGTGTGGGTTATATAACATGACATAATTATAGGGTAGGTCGTTACACATGCGGCGATACCAAATATGCATACTTTATTTTTTATATTTTTGGGGCAATAGGCGATTTGTAAAGGGGGGGGAAAGGGCGGTGTACATGTTTTTTGTGTTTTTACTCTTTTTTTTTATTTTTTTTATTTTTTTTACTTTTTTTGCTTTTTTTTTTTTTTTTAATTAATTCCATAGGGGACTTGTAACGGTGATCTTCAGATCACTGTTACAATCTTAAGCAGTGCATAGCATTACTTGCTGTGTACTGCTCTCCATGGCAACTGTCAATCACCATGCCCACAGGGCATGGCAGGGCATAGTGATGACCTAGGCAGCCCTAAAATCTTTCTCAAGCCCCTGGGCTGTCAGGGAAGCCAGCCACCGATAGGAACAGAGGGAACCTCTTATCCCTTATTTGAAAAAGAACTGTGTCATAGACTTAGGTCACAAACATATTCTGAAAACATTCTCCAAGCAGCTAAGTGGAGAATTATTACTGTACAAAGAAGGAATCATGTATGCACTGATGGAAGGAGTGTAGGTTAGAAACAAAAGAGGAGTACACAATATCACTTTCTCCACTGCATATAGCCCCCAGTTTCCACAAATTATGTCCATTATTAAGAAACACCTACCACTTTTGTATGTCACTAAAGAACTACATCTTTTGCAGACAATTCTTAGATTTGTGTCACGACGCACACCAACACTAGGATCTATGCTGTCTATAAGTCTTTTGGATAATCATTCCAGAAGAGACAGCTCATGGTTGAATGTCGAGGGGTTTTATAAATTCGGTCATAAGCAGTGCATAGCATGTGACTACACTAAGAGCACCAGTAACTTCCACTCATACTGGCAGTACTTACCCCATTCAAAGCTACTTGACTTGTAATACCAAATTTGTTGTGTATCTCATAACCTGTAATATTTTTAAAGTCCAGTATGTGGGGTGCTCGAAGGGTTTGCTTAAAGAGAACCTGTCACATAGGTTATGCCCCCCTTGCTGAGGACAGCACAAGCTAGTGTCAGACATGCTGTTTCCAGCACTGTGTCCCTTATTCTGTAAGATGCTGCAGTTTTAGAGCATTTAATGCTCAAATCTTATTCATGAGCAGGTGTTAGCCCCACCCACCAAAGGCTAGCCCCGCCCACTGACAGGTATTCATGTTTCTACCTATTCAAAGAAATAGGTTTATCAGTTGAGGCGGGTGGGGCTAGCTTCAGGTGGGCGGGATTTGAGAAAAACTGACTCTTTAAATTACTCTTTTCTGCCTGAAAACTGCAGGTTTGAGCACTAAATACTCAAACTCTAGCATCTTACAGAATAAGGGACATAGTGCTGGAAACAGCATGTCTGTCACTAGCTTGTGCTGTCCTCAGCAAGGGGGGCATAATCTATGTGACAGGTTCCCTTTAAAATTCACATCAGAAGACATTTTTCTGATGCGATTCGTAGCGACTGCTTTAAATTCTCAGTGGTATCCCGTCGTTTGCAGGAGAAGCACTCAGATGACAAAAGTCCCTTTTTATTTATTGGCATTGAAAAAATTATTACATCTAAAATTAATTAGCCGGAGGTCTAGATGGATTTTCAACTTGGGTATTAGAGTTCCTAACGTTCTGAACATAAAACGAGATATAGCCTATTAATATTGACCATGTTTGTATGCTTTATTATAAGTGTATGCATGTATATGTTTTTATATAATCTTATGTATATTATATCATGGAAAGAGGTACCTCATATCACAGCATGGATGATTGGCAATTCTGTGCCCTTTACTCGTCGGATGGGTCTTCACACATGGCATCCACAGGTGTTTTAAAAGATTTCGCTTTTCATTTGGTGCTTATGCTACCATACCACTAAAGATGTTCATGTCTGAAACACGTCAGCAGATTGCAATGCATTACAGCTGCATAAGCATTATCTTATATGAATTTTGTCTTGAGGATTTCATTTTTAAACTTATTTTAATAAAGACAATTTTTTATTTATTTCATTGGCTTGGATCTGAAGCTGTTTTTTTTTTTTTTTTCTTCTTGCATAACCCTGCTTTTTGAAGTTTGAGTTTCGCTTTAACTGTGCCTCCTCCAGTTGGACTCAATTAGGACTTGGGTGAGATGATCATTTGCCACAAGTTTCTGTGATATATAGAGTTATATGATAGAGAAGAAGCTGAGCTCTGTGATATATAGGGTTATATGACAGAGGAAAAGCTGAGCTCTGTGATATACAGGGAAAATGGGTTAGAGGGGAAGAAGCGAGCTCTGTGTTTATATAGGTTATATGATAGAGGAAAGAAGCTGAGCTCTGTGAGATATTGGGTAGTATTAGATAGGGAGAGAAGCTGAGCTCTGTGATATATAGGGTTATATGATAGAGGGAGAGAAGCTGAGCTCTGTGATAGAGTTGGGGAAAGAGTATTTAGTCAGCCAACAATTGTGCAAGTTCTTCCACTTAAAAAGATCAGAGAGGCCTTTAATTGACATCATAGGTCAACCTCAACTATACGAGACAAACTGAGAAAACAAATCGTGAAAATCACATTGTCTGATTTGGAAAGAATTTATTTGCAAATTATGGTGGAAAAATAATATTTGGTCAATAACAAAAGTTCACTCCAATACTTTGTTATATATCCTTTGTTGGCAATGACAGAGGTTAAACGTTTTCTGTAAGTCTGCATAAGGTTGGCACACACTGTTGCTCGTATGGTGGCCCATTCCTCCATGCAGATCTCCTCTAGATTATTATTATTAATAATTAATACATACTTAACAAGTAATAATATAAAGTGTGTGTATATAATATATATATTGTGAGCCGCAACAGCTCTGGGATTGTAGCAAAAGTCCAGTTTGGCAGACACTCAGACAGATTTATAGTCCAAAAATTTACGGTTGCTCTTAATTTTATTGGCACACCATGCAAACAAGACAGTGTCAACAGGTGAAAAACGTAAAAACAAAACAAATTAAATAAACTCCTGCTCGTCTGAGCACTGGCTAGTACAAAGGTAGTTATCCTCACTACACCTTAAACCCAGCCGTGGCTGTATGGGAGATCTTGCCTTTCTCCAGTCCGCAACCTCTCAGATCAAAACTCTTTTGCCTTGGGTAACAGCCACACCTAGTCAGCAGAAAATGGGACTGGAACCTGGGAGCAGTCACCCACCCAAACACTTTGACTGCTCTCGGTAAAAAGCCATCCCGGATAAAGCTGTTTGCCAACAGCTATACTAGCTGTTAAATATGTGCCAACTACACATCGCAACTGACAACAGAAAACAATGGCTCCTACCTCACAAAGGGCCAGTACCTTGGTGACACGTAACGCCACCTACCAGTGGCGGACCATGCAATTTCTTCTCCTTTGAAGTCGCTTGCCATCCGTTTATCCATGTGCATGCAGAAACCCGGTGGAAATATTTAACAAAAACATTGCCAGAGACCTTTCCGGCCTTGCCCATCTTGCATATCCTCCCCCTTCTGCTCAGACCCGTGGGGAGGAGAAACCTTGTGCCTTACAACAATAGACCCATGACAACGCATCTGCATTGCCTTGTTGTGACCTGGGGATGTTCCACTTTAGAACTTAAAATTTGCAAGGCTAAAAACCACCTGGTCACTCTTGCATGGTTTCCCTTATTCTGGGACATCCATTTTAAGGGCGAGGGGTCAGTAACTAACCTGAACTGCCTCCCTAAGTAGGTAGTACTTCATTGATTCAATTGCCATTTCAAGCCAGAACATTCCCTTTCTATAACACCCAAATAGTTCTTCTCCGCCTGTGCAACTTCCTGCTTAGATAAACTACGTGGTGCTCTTCCCCCGTCCACCACCTGGGACAGGACCGCTCCCATTTCCCACATTACAGGCATCTGCCTGTACCATAAACTCTGCTTTAAAATTAGGGGCAATCAATACTGGTCTCTTACATAACACTACTTTTAACTTACGGAAAGCTTCCTCTGCCTTCTCATCCCATTTACCATTGAGGATTTAGACCCTTTTGTGTGGTCTGTGAGAGGAGCTGCAATTGTGGCAAAGTTTAGCACAAACCTTCTGTAGTATCCGGCGATCCCTAAGAAGGCCCTGACTTGTTTTTTTGACATAGGTTTAGGCCAATTTTTGATAGCCCATTTTTATTCCAACTTTTTGTTTGATAAATCCCCGACCAAATGTAAACCCCAGGTACCGCCCGGGCCTCCTCAGACCTAAGCACATTTTTTTGGGTTTTGCCGTTCAAGCCCGCCTCCTGAATGGAGTCCATGACCGCCGGGACCTTCCCAGATGGGATTCCCAGTCTGTGCTGAAGATGGACCACTTCATCTAGATAGGCGGCCGCATAATTTTTGTGGGCTGTAAACGAGATCCATTAACCTCTGGAACGTGGCAGGGGCACCGTGGAGGCCAAAAAGGAGCACGACATATTGGAAATGGCCCTCGGGCGTGGAAAAGGCTGTTTTCTCCCTTGCTGCTTTGGTAAGTGGAACCTGCCAATAGCCCTTAGTTAGGTCCAGAGTGGTGATGTATCTGGCGGGCCCTAATCTTTCTAAAAAATTTTATCCACTCTTGGCATAGGATATGCGATCAAACTTTGAAATCTCCTAAATTTCCTGAAGTCATTTCAAAATCTTATCCCAGCCGTCGGGTTAGAAATGAGTACTATGGGCTTAAACCACCCACTCTGTGACCTTTCTAAAACCCCTAGTGACAGCATTTTTTGTACCTCCTCCGAGTTTGCCTGTCTCTGGGCTTCGGGCACCCAATGGGCCCCTTAGCCTCACCTTTTTGGGCCTGGCTCGTTACTATCTCATGGCTTGATGAGACTGTTTTCCTGGAAAAATCGGAAAATACATCTGTATTTTCCCCCAGGAACTCCTTTACCTCTGTACTTGAACTGCTGACAACGAGTCGGAGATAGGGAAATTCTGGTAGCTCCTTACTAGCGACCTCCCTAGGCTACTTACCCCAATGAGACTTCCCCTGTCCTTCAAGCTTGAGCAGTCACATGATAAATTTGGAGCGGCTTCCTTTTCCCTGGCTGATATACTTTATAGTTTACTTCGCTGATTTTTTCTCGGACCTCATAAGGACCTTGCCACTTTGCCAGGAATTTACTTTCCGCTGTTGGAACTAAGCCCCAACACACGCACGGTCCCAGCTAAAAAGGACCTTACCTTTGCAGACCTATTATATACTCGGGCTTGCGCTTCCTGCACTTGTTGCATATTCTCTCTCACAATTGACATTACTGCAGCAATCCTATCTTGCATCTTAGCCACATGCTCGATGACCCTCGGTGAGGCGTGTGCTCATGTTCCCAGGTCTCCTTAGCTATATCTAATAGCACGCGGGGATGTCTACTGTATAACAGTTCAAATGGTGAAAACCCTGTGGAAGCCTGCGGAACCTCCCTTATAGAAAACATTAAGTACGGCAATAACCGGTCCAAGTCTTTCCCATCCTTGTCGACAACCTTTTTTAGCATGCCCTTCAATGTCCTGTTAAACCTCTCCACCAGGACCATTTAGTCAGCGGTGATATAAATGAGGTTCGCAGTTGTGTAAAAATTTAAGAGGCACACAGCTTTCCCTTTATAAAACTTGGACATAAAAGGGGTACCCTGGTCAGTGAGGATTTCTTTGGGGATCCCTGTCCGGGTGAACATGTGGAACAGTTCCCTTGCAATCACCTTAGACGAGGAGTTTGAGAGGGATGGCTTCCGGATAACGGGGGGGCATAGTCTAGCAACCACCAAGATGTTTCTGGTGGCCCCTGGCTGACTTAGGAAGTGCCCTCAAGGTCCCTAGCAAATGCGCTCAAAAGGCACTTCAATTATCGGGAGCAGAACTAGGGGTTACGGAGGTGTGGCGAGGGTATTAAACCTGACATTCTTGGGCAGGACTGACAAAAAATCCCCTACCCTTTAATATAACCGGGCCCAAAAAAAAATTCGCTCAATGCGCTCCCTTGTTTGCCATCCCTTAATGCCCCCCCAAACACATGTGAATGACCCAAGACGATGGGTACATGTGACTGTGGCACTACAAGTTGTTCCACAACCTCAGATGAGGTTTTCTTTTACCGTAAAGGAGATTATTATGTACTGCGTAAATTGGTTCACAACCTTTAGACATTTCTTGTAGTTTACACACCCTCGGCCTGCTTATTCTTTTCCCCTAACATTCCAAACAAGGAAAACCGCCTTTTTATCACATGGTGCATTAAGTCCTTTACCATCCGACTTCATGGCTCACGGACCCGCATGGAGTCTCTATCGTGACTATTGCTGTAGGATAGTCCTTAGTGTCCCCATGTATGCGAATCACCCCTAGGCAACGGGTCTGCAGTTTCTCAGAGTCCACTAAGTTGCCACGGACTAATGTAACCAGACTTCCAGAGTCCATTAAGGCCATAACAGAATGGCCTCCTATCCGCACCGGACATACTTGCCGGTCGCTCATGTTGTCCCTGTGAGCAGCACAAACAGGCCTGGCATACGACCCGTTCCACTATTTGGGCCGGTGTGAGCTCCTCTGGCTGCAGCCACTTGCTGGTAAGGTGGTATAGGTCGTACATCTGGGACCTCGCTGGTTTCTTTGCATCGTACTCCCAGGTGAAGACTCGCCGTGCGTGGAACGCCAAGGTAACACCAAGCTGGGCCAGTATTTCCTCCTTTAGCCTTGTAAACACCCTGGCGTTCTGGACTCGCAGGTCAAAATACGCTTTTTGGGGTTCACCTGTCAGGAAGGGTGCCAACACGTCAGCCCACTGGTCTTGGGGCAGCTGTGCCCCCCTCAGCGATTCTTTCAAACATGACCAAGTAGGCTTCAATGTCGTCCTCCGAGTCATTTTTGTCAGCACCCCTGCACCACGACGGGTGCCGGCTGCAACCCCTGAGGCATCCCTTGTCTCTCTGTTAAAGGGGTTGTCTCACTACAAAGATCATAGTTGAAAATGTGGGGACCAAAAAATCTAAGGATGTACGTCCTTGGTTACTATTGGCAAAATGCTACGGTTTTAGAGAACGGGCTGGTTTACATGTGCTTAGCAAGGTGTTTGTTTACTGGTCAGGGAAGCATTCTGTCCTGCCCAGGTCGGGCACAAGCAAAGAAAAGTCGGAAGAGAGGGCAGGGATTTGTGTATTGGCAGCACGGAGGAGAAGCAGTGAGAGGACTGCAGGGGGGTTGTTTATTGGCAGGGACAAGAGGCAGTGAAGAGCGGGGAGGTGTATTGGCAGCCACAGGGATGTGTGTATTGGCAGCCACAGGGATGGAGGAGAGGCAGTGAAGAGGAAAACAATACACACAACCCCCTGCAAGTCCTCTCAATGCTTCTCCTCCGTGCCTGCCAATACACTCATCCCTGCCCCACCTCTTAACTGCCTTTCCTTTGCATGTGCACGACCTGGGCAGGACAGAGTGCTTCCCTGACCAGTTAAACAAACACCGTTGCTAAGCACATGTAAACCAGCCCGTTCTCTAAAACCGTAGCACTTTGCCAATAGTAACCAAGGACGTACATACAGTGGCGTAGCTACATGGGTCGCAGCGGTCGCACTTGCGACCGGGCCCCCGCTCGCCACACGCTGCATCGCTGGCTCACATAGAGCCCGCTACGCAGCGATTGCCGCCTGCGCGGTGCTGGCGGCGATGAAGCTAAGCGGCCGGCATACACCGATACCGGCCACTTAGTACAATGAAGGCCGTGGCGCGATGAGATCATCTCATCGTGCGGCTGCCTCCTCGGCCGCACAGTCGTCATAGGCTGTGCGGCGAGGAGCGTCCCTGCGGACGCCGCCAGCGCCGGGACACTCCTCGGCCGCACAGCCTATGAACGACTGTGCGGCCGAGGAGGCAGCCGCGCGATGAGATCTCACGCGCCACGGCCTTCACTGTTACTAAGCGGCCGGTATCACCACCGCCTGCATAGCCGGCCCGGGAAGTTAAGGTAAGTATTAATGTTATTAATTTTGCTACCTGCCTTACCCCACTATATACTCCTGCCTGTACCTCACTTATACTGCCTGCCTGTACCTCACTATATACCTGCCTGCCTGTATCACACTATAACCGCCTGCCCGTTCACATATATACCGCCTGCCTGTATCACACTATATACCTGCCTGCCTGTACCTCACTATATACCTAACTGCCTGCCTGTACCTCACTATATACCTAACTGCCTGCCTGTACCTCACATATATACCTACTTGCCTGCCTGTACCTCACTATATACCTGCCTGTGTCTGCCTGTACATCTGTATACCTGCTTGTACCTATTTACCTGCCTGTACCTATATATATATATTTATATATTTATATATATATATATATATATATATCTGCCTGTGGGGACCTATAGTGGTAGGGGGCCCGAGCTGAGGTTTTACACCCGGACCCCTGAGTCTCTAGCTACGCCCCTGCCTACATCCTTAGATTTTTGGTCCCCACATTTGCAACTATGATCTTCATAGTGAGACAACCCCTTTAAGGCTTGCAGAGCCTGGTTCATACTGTGGTGTTCTGTGGCCGTGGCCTGGTGCACCTGCAGCAGCAGACGATTGGTCTCACTTTAGGTCTTGACCGCTTCTTCGTGCACCTGTTTTTGATATGCAGTAGCCCCCTGTTGTGCAGTAACTGCTTGTTGGAGTCTGAGGTTTGATTGAACCAACTACTTGATCAGTTCCTCCATTTTAGCAGCTCCGTCCTGTGGCGTAGTTGCAGCTTTCACCCAGGACATGGGTCACCACACTCACTCTGTCTGTCCCTTTAAGATGCTCTTCGCATACCTCCACCATATGTGAGCCGCAACCGCTCTGGGATCGTAGCAAAAGACAGAGACTCAGACAGATTTATAGTCCAAATACGGTTGCTCCGTATTTTATTGGCACACGTGCAAACAAGACAGTGGCAACAGGTGAAAAACGTAAAACCAAAACAAATTAAATAAACTCCTGCTCGTCTGAGCACTGGCTAGTACAAAGGTAGTTATCCTCACTACACCTTAAACCCAGCCGTGACTGTATGGGAGATCTTGCCTCTCTCCAGTCCGCAACCTCTCGGGTCAAAACTCTTTTGCCTTGGGTAACAGCCACACCTAGTCAGCTGACTTATATAAGGCAGCCAAACTGTGGACTAGAACCTGGGGGAGCAGTCACCCACCCAACACTTTGACTGCTCCCGGTAAGAGCCGTCCCGGAGTAATATGTTTTCGAACAGCTATACTAGCTGTTAAACATGTGCCAACTACACATCGCAGCTGACAAACGAAAACAACGGCTCCTACCTCACCAAGGCCAGTACCTTGGTGACACGTAACTGCCACCTACCAGTGGCGGGACCATGCGAATTTCTTCTCCTCTGAAGTTGCTTGCCATCCGTTTATCATTGTGCATGCATAGATTATATGCACAGACATTAAATCTTAATCCAATGTGTTTTTCGGATCTCCTTTTTTTTAATTTTTTTTTATAGTTTTTATTTTGAAAAGTTTTTTGTAAAAATACAACAAATCAAAAATGCAAAACGACAACATCGTCAATCATACAAGGAGTAGCATCCCTATAACTCAATGCCGCAATACAAACAATAACTCCCCTCCATAACAGTACATAGACTCATTACAAAATTGTGTTCCATCTATGGGAAAGTTTAACACACATTTCATCATATGTACCCAGAAGCATGGTGTGGAACCGGATGCACCACTCCCATCTAATCTCACATAAAAAAAAAAAAAAAAAGGGGGTACAGACCATTCAATCACACAAGCTCGCATTTAAACCCACACATTCCCCCGATGTCCGAGTCCCTCCAGCAGCCAGATCCACTGCAACCCTATCTTATCTTGCCCCAAGCCACAGACGCCATATGTCCAAGAACCTGTCCGGTGTCCCTCTAGACTCGTAAGTAAGCTTATATAGCGGCAAATCTGCATTAATCAGTTGCACCCAATGTGAAAGCGATGGCGACTTTGGAGGCTTCCAATTTAACAGCAGGGTTTTTCTTGCGTAAAACATCAATAACCGATATAATACCCGTTCATTCCTAGTTGGCTCCAGTTCATCAACCAGCCCCAGTAGGCTATTTTCAGGTGCGCACACTCCCGGCAAACCCAACCGATCGTCCAGAAACTTCTGGACCTCAGTCCAAAAGACGCATATGACAGAACAGTCCCATACCATATGTATCCAAGTTCCCCGAGCACTACCACAACTAGTACAAAAATTGCTGGTTAGCTGGCCCATCCGTGCCAGGCGTACAGGGGTAAACTAAATTCTGTGCAGCCACTTGACCTGGATCAAGCGGCCTCTGGAGCTAACCACTGTAAGTCTCCATGACGCCTCCAATTACTCAATGTGGTTGGACTGCAGGTCCTTAATATCCGACCGCCATTTCTCATAGGAATTCAGTAAGGTAGAGGGTTTGAGCTCTAAAATACATCTATAAAATTTATAGACAGGCATGTGAGTTCATAAGGTCCTAAAACATTCGGGGCACGGGCCCTTTGTTAGCGGCGAGTCTAAGGAACAGTCGCTGTCTGCCATGTATAGAGTGGGCTTAGCGTGTGAGCCCCGCTTTATACATCCTTCCTGCCATTTAGATGTTCAGGGACATCCATATGCATGAAGGGGTTAATTAAACCCCGCCGCTAGCTTCCAGCAGCAGAGACTCCTTTCTTGACTCCCTTACTGATGGTCTCTTGGACAACATACCCCATCCTCCCAGCCCACGGCCTACAGCATTGTCCCACTCCTACCTCCTGCTGGAATCAAAATATAGGTTGCACCCTCATTTTCTTCCCAAATTTGGGGGCACAAAAGTGCCTCTTCTAGTCTGATAAAACCGGTATATGTGGTGATGTAGTTTAACTCCTAAATAACACAGCTGTTTTCCATTTTTTTTTCTTCTAATAGCCATAACTTTTTTCATTGGTGCTATTCTGAGGCTCATGGGACTTTTTGATTGCTTTTTATTCAATTTCTTGCACAGTGGGATGAACAAAAAATGTGTTTTTTTTTTTTTTTAATTTTTTGTAGCAGCGTTCATGGAGGGGGTAAAATATCAGTTTTATAGCACAAGGTTTATACGCACACAGTGATGCCAAATATGTGTACTTTTTTTTTTACAATTTTTCATTGACAAGCATTTGTAATGGGGAAAAGGTTATATATGTGTTTTTTTTTTGTTTGTCTTTTTCACTTTTTACTTGCTTGACCACTTTAATACATCAGACTTATCTCACTGCAGATGGACACCTACCCAGCTTTTACGCACAGGGACAGTATATACACAAATGTAACACACAGGTAAATATTGGACATGTGTATATACCATAGTTGCCAACTTTTGAAAATGAAAAAGCAGGAGAAACTAGTGGGCGGCGCCACGCCCCTTCAAAAATCCACACCCACTCCACCTAACTGCATAACGGCTTTGGAAGAAAGCCAGGTAGATGCCCTTATAGCCAGGTAGTAGCCCCCCATAACCAGGTAGTGCCCCTTACAGGCCGGTAGAAGCCCCCTTGTAGCCAAGTAGATGCCCCCTCTGTAGCCAGGTAGAGCCAAATTTGTAGCCCGGGAGATGCCCCCCTTTGTTAGCCAGGTAGGTGCCCCCCTTTGTTGCCAGGTAGGTGCCCCCCTTTGTTGCCAGGTAGGTGCCCCCCTTTGTTAGCCGGGTAGTGCCCCCATTGTTAGCCAGGTAGTGCCCCCATTGTTGCCAGGTAGTGCCCCCTCTGTTGCCAGGTGGTGCCCCCTCTGTTGCCAGGTGGTGCCCCCTCTGTTGCCAGGTAGTTGCCCCCATTGTTGCCAGGTAGTTGCCCGCTCTGTTAGCCAGGTAGAGCCCCCTAAAGCTAATAAAAATAAAATAATAAAATCCACTCACCTTACCAGGCTCCTGCAGCGCGGCCAGCGCCTGCCCGATCTCCTCAGCGACGCAGGGAAGTGAGAGCAGCCGCGAGTCACTCCCCCTGCGCCGCTGACCTGTATGTACGGCGCACACACCGGCGCCGGACATACAGGGGGAGTAGGGAGGAGGGAGCGATCCCTCCTTCCTCCTCCCTGCACAGTGTGACGCGACGGGCGGGTGAGCGGACGCTGCGGCCGCTTCACCCGCCTGTAGGAGCGGCCCGGCGACGCAAGAGTAGCGCGCCAGCGCTACTCTCTCGCCGCGGTAATTTAAAGGAATGCCAACTCCCCTGGGAGGGTGGGGGCACCCCAAATAGCGGACCCCCCACCAAAAACGGGAGAGTTGGCATATATGATATATATATACACACATGTACTTCACACTGGGACAGTATATACATGTATAATACTTATCTGGGTGTTACATTTGAGTATATACTGTCCCTGTGTGAAGTACGTGTGTGTGTATATATATATATATATATATATGTATACATATAGTGGTGTAGTGTGTATAAAAATATATGTACTGTAATATACACACAGGAACAGTATATACACATGTTCAATATTTACCTGAGTGTTACATTTGTGTATATACTGTCCCTGTGTATATGTATGTACTAATATACTGCACCTCTGCGACAGTATGAGTATAGACATGTGAGGTGGGGGCATAGCCCTCCATCTTGCCTCAGGACATACCTTATGCAGGGTCACTGGGGTCCTTGAAGCTCCCGGGCTGTTTAGGCAGCTCTGGAAGACTTGAGGAAACCTCAAGCTGGTTCTGGTTTCCATAGTGATGGGGGCGACGATCTGCTGAAGTAGCCATCAGAAGCAGGCAGGGAACCTTGCTGTTGGTGCTGTAGCTCCGGGGGAGGGCTGAGCAGGGAGCACAGAAGAGGAGGGGCTGCTCTCACTGCTTCCTGAGAGTGCTGAGGCTCTGGTGGTGGGCGGAGCTTCTCACTGCAGAGAGAGTTAGGAGACTAATCATTCAGGGCAGAAGGCTTTACATCTGTGGCCTCTGCCCCGAATAATACTGCCTAGCGATGCCCCTGGAGACAGGTTTCTGAAGAGTCTCTCTTCTAGCAATTTGCTCAAGTCTACCGCACTGCAATGTAATTCCCCCCCCCCCCCCTCCCAAAACTGCTTTCCGCATGCGTGCCTAAGTTGGAAATACCGAAACAGTGCCACTCTCGGATAACCAAACTCAGAGACTAAGTCAGAGAAGTCTCGAAACCGGCCCCTTGTATATAATTGGCCCAGGTACTTCAGACCTTTTCTGGGCCAGAATTCAAAATCTGCCAAGGACTCTAACTCTGCCAGTTTCCGGTTTCTCCATAGTGGGATATACGACCAGGAATTTTCCCCTAAATCACCCCCATAGACTCCTACAAACCTCTTCCAAATTGCCACTGTAGCCGCCATATTGGATGTATAATGCTGATTTGGGTACTTCCCCCTGCCTATATACTAAGTTTGCTAGCACTTCATAAGAACCACAAATCGCTGCTTCTAATACTACTGCCGGATTATTGCGGTCTGCCTGGATCCACCACACCGCGTACGAAAGTTGAACCGCAACATAGTATACATAAAAGTCCGGTAGTGCTAGACCCCTGTCTCCATACAATGCCTTCAAAGTTGCCCTGCTCAACCGTGGCACTTGACCTCCCCAGAGAAAGGAAGATATGAGTTTCTCCAGTGCCTCAAAGTGCGTCCTCGGCAAAATGCAAGGGGCTGCCCTATAAAGCTACAGTATCTTGGGTAGGAGCACCATTTTCACCAGATTTATCCGGCCAATTAGAGTCAAAGGCAGAGAAGTCCAGGCAGTGTCTACGCGAAACCTCTTGCATAACTGGAGCAATGTTCAGTGCCATAAATTGCTGGACCTCTTTATGGATCTGTATTCCCAAATATTTAAACCAATCAGAGACCACCAGCTGACATCGGATGTACTTTTGGCACCCAAAACGTACCCAAAAGTGTTGCTTTTTTGGATCCGTATTTCAGGCTCCAAAAGCGCACCCCATTGGGGATTTCTATGGGGATTTCTCATGCATAAAACAAGTAGAATGACATGTCAATTCTTAAAACGAATCCGAAAAGCGTATCGCAAATAAGCAAGTAAAAGCGCATCGGCAATCACTCGTCTGAACGGCGATGCGCTTTTTACATTGAAAGCAATGTAAATCACACTGCACATTGTTAGATACGTTTTTTGGATCCGTTTTGCTTGCGAAAACGGATCGCAAAAACGTTGTGTGAACAAGCCCTAAAGGATATCATATTACAATTACAACATTTTGTGAAGGGAGTGATACAAACAGATGCTTTTTAATAATTCTATAAAATATAATGACAGAAATAACCACAGAGAACGCCATCTAGAGTCAATGAGGAGCAGGATGTCACTTAACATAATATACACCTTAACAGTGCTTTTGGAGTAGTTGCAATTTAAAAGCAGATCAAGTACATATGCAGTAACAATAAACCAAAAACATTGTTGGACACAACTCGGGAGACCCACAACTCACACAAAAGAGAATAATAGAAGTCCCGGAAGTGTGGTATGAAGAACACTAACAGAGGTGTTTAAATGGAAACTGCCACATAGGTTATGCCCCTCTTGCTGAGGACAGCATAAGCTTGTGACAGACTTGCTGTTTAAAGCGCTGTGTCCCTTATTCTGTAAGATGCAGCAGTTTCAGAGCATTAATGTTCAATTCTGGCGTTTGCGCAGCCTATTCTGCCAGAGATGAGTCCAACTTATTCATGAACAGGTGTAAGCCCTGCCCACACACAGCTAGCCCCACCTTCTCATGTCTGATTCAAGTTATTACGTTGAATAGGTCGAAACCTATGAAGAACTGACCGGTGGGCGGACTAGGCACAATGTGGGCGGGGCTAACAGCTGCTCATGAATAAGCTGGACTCTCCTGTGGCAGAACAGGCTGCAAACTGCAAGATCTGAGCAAAAAAGTGAGTTTTAGACCTAAAAAGTTTTCATACATGTGGCCCTAAGTGCTCTGAAAATTCTGCATCTTACAGAATAAGTGAGACAGTGCTGAAAATAGCATGTCTGTCAATGGATTGTGCTTTCCTCAGCAAGGCGGGCATAACCTATGACAGGTGTTTCATATTCAGAAGTGCTAAAGATCATCCACTCCCTCCGTGTGTTACTATATTTATCAAGTGTCTAACCATTGCAAACCCTTATTTTCTCCATTTTTTTTTAAACCAAACCGCAATGGATAGAGTTTGGGTAGACTTCCGTAATCCAAGTGTCAAGGCTTTAGCAGCGACTAAGAGGAACACAATTAGACTTCAATTCAGAGTGTTGATAGAAATTGGATGCATTAAAAGAACAGAAGGAACATTCTGTAACATTACAGCCATGATCACATTGTTTCAATAACTTTGGTCCAGAAAAAGTGAAGATTCGGACATTCCAGCACATGTTACACAGAGCCCGTGTTACCGTCACACCTCCCACAACAAGCGGAAACCAAGGGATTTACGGTGTGCAGGATGGCAGGTGCTTTATACCATCTTGACATGACTTTGAAATCGAGTTTCTGGGTCCAGCAGGAGATAGATGCTTTGTGTGATGAAATACAGGTCTTCTCCAGTTCTTACTGATGAAAGATCGATTAAGCTCAATTTCCCAACTATTTTGATAGGAGGGTTTACAGGAGGACAAATTGTCTATCAGTAATTCATATATTTGTGATTTATGATGGGTCGGAGGTTTTGTTTGGATGTATAGCATTTGAAATGGGGTCAAAGCTCTATGTAAAGCCAGTTTAGTCTTTTATTAAAGGGGTTGTCTCGCTACAAGGATTACTTTTTATGTTAAAGATCTTGCAAAAACAAGTCACTTTGTAATATGTGTCCATTAACAGTGTCCTATTCCTATATATCCTTCTCTTATGGGCTGCATCAGCTCCTCAGGTCGCTATAGTTACAGACCTGTTCAATCTCTCATGATAGGCTGCCAGCGCTGGTTGCTATAGTTACAGACCTGGCTTCTACTGCAGTCTAGTAGAAGCCGGTAAACACGCCCTGATTTCCAAATTAAACCAAGAAAACCAGACTAAGGTACGATGAATCAATGTAGCGAGACAACCCCTTTAATGGTATAGAAATAATCATGCATTTGGCGAACGGTTTTGTGGAGAGGTAAAATCCTCATACAGTTTAAAAGAAGAGTCGTTGAGGATATTCGAAATGTGTAAGGCTTTGGAGAATGACAGGAGCTTATAAGAGGGAGGGGATCGATAGTGTTATGGCTGGGTTGTCCAAAATCAGAGTGAGTGGACCATCATAAGTAAACAATTTTTGTGGTGGTCCATATAATCTGCACAGGGAGAGCCTAATCTGAGAAATAACAAGAGAGGCACGATGTTTCCTCCCATAGGGATAAAACGTGGTAATCGAAGGAAGGGCCGAAAGGGTGAAGCCAAAAATAGATTCCTCCAGTTAAACCCATGACTTGGTTGACCGATTATGGAGCCAGTCCATCACTCTGGTCACTGTTGCATCAATATATTAACCCTTGATATCAGGTAGAGCTAAGCCTCCTGCTTCTTTAGGTTTAGTCAAAATATTTTTAGCTAATCTTAGCTTTTACCAACCCAGGCAACCTATGTTAAATGTTTGTTGTTAATCTGAAAGAAGGAGTTGGTAAGTTTAACGGGGATCATTTAGAATAAGTACAAAAGACTTGGTAGCACATTCATCTTTAGGATGTTTACTCGACCTTCCCATGAGAAGTCTTTCCTGTCCCATTTGATAGTAGTATAATGTTGTACCGTGTCAGCCATAGAAAGTAGTAGAAGAGTGAAGAAATCAGGCGATACCTTTTAGAGGCTAACTAAGTATATTTGATAGTGAGCTTTCGAGAGGACTAGCTCTCTTCTTCAGACATGGTGTTATACAACAAACTGAAAATACACAGACTTTTTATACACAAAAGACATGGCTCTTCAAAGGAACTTAGAATCCTTAACAAATAACAAAATGCAATATAAGTAGAGCAGTTATTTACAACAGGTCAAGAAATCAACAATCTGGAAACTTGTGAGGCGTTACAGGAGTGATCAGTAATTATTTCTCTTATCTATTTGCAATCAGGGGAGATTTGTGTGCAATGTCCTACTACAGGCCTCTATGTTGGGGAAACAGGGCAGAGACTCAGTCAGCGTATGAATTCACACAGATTCACCATTAACAACAGCAGAACAGATCTGCCAGTGGCCGTACATTTCTCTGGAGAAAATCACTCCATGGAAGATTTGCAGGTTACGGTCTTAATGGGACATTTTAAGACTCAGAGGGAGAGGAAGGAATGGGAATATAAATTAATGCAAAAATTTAAAACTCTGCAAAATGGATTGAATAGCAGCTTCATGTCAAACTATGTGTGAACTGTGAGAGCAACAAATCTCCCCTGATTGCAAATAGATAAGAGAAATAATTGTCACGCCTCACAAGTTTCCAGACTGTTTATTTCTTGACCTGTTGTAAATAACTGCTCTACTTATATTGCATTTTGTTATTTTTTAAGGATTCTAAGTTCCTTTGAAGAGCCATGTCTTTTGTGTATAAAAAGTCTGTGTATTTTCAGTTTGTTGTATAACACCTTGTCTGAAGAAGAAAGCTAGTCCTCTCGAAAGCTCACTATTAAATATACTCAGCCTCTAAAAGGTATCACCTGATTTCTTCACTCTTCTGTCCCATTTGATTAAGTCCGCCTTGATGACATTTAACAATGGAGCAAAGTTTAATTCAAATATATGTTGTCGGTTCACTGAGATATGAACTCCAAGATATTTGAAAGATTTTTTCGCCCAGGTAAAGGAAAATTGTGTCTTAGTGCCTCAACAGTGGGATTGTTAAGGTTGACTTTTTTTTTTTTTTTTTGTAAAATGGCAAAATTGGATTGAATTGAACTTTATTTTTTATTATGTTTTATACTTTTGAAACTTTTTAAAAAAATTTTTTTAATTAGACAAGCAGCCTACCTAATGTACTCGACCACTATTGGACCTGATTGCCTGTACACTCTTCTGTATTATATAAATAATGCAGAAGGGTGTACCAAGATGGCAGATTTAGTACTTCTTGCCTGGGGCAGGAGGTATTACAATCGTTAACATGGCAGCTATGAGAGTCTTCATTAGTCTTCCAGCTGCCAATGGTAACCAATCAGCACAACCCAATCTTGTCTTAAGGGAGGGGGTAGATTGGCTACAATCCTTGCTGTTAGCAGTGGGTGTCAGCTGTAATAATTAGCCAGCCCCTGCAGCCTATGGAGCGGACTCAATGTGTGAGCCTGTTCCATAAATCCTTACCAGCATTTTGACGCAAGCTTGTCAGGTGTTGGTATGGGCTTAAATAGCGTATCTCTATCCAAAAACAATGCTTTAAAAATATAACATTTTTCCAAAAAAAACACAGCCTAAAATAGCTAGGTAATGTTATAAATAAGACTAAATAGAATAACAAACGTAAAGTAAGGGCCCAAATAATTCTACTGGTGTTCTGTTGTACATTTCCTTAATGGTTTCAATAATTTTTTCTTCTCGGATTCTAAGTTTAGTATACTGGTGTCTTTGTATTAAAGTATATTATATTATAGTAAATTTGCTGTCCTCCAAAAGAAAGTTCTCTCAATAGTGCCACCTAAAAGTAGTTACCCTTTAAGTCCAAGCAGTCAAAGAGCCTTGAAACATGACTAGGGACATCAGCCACACCCAATTGCATATGATACTGGTATTTGCTATGGACTATTTAGGGAAGTAGTCAACACTGGACATTTAAGATGCCCGTTTCACAAACTGTGGACTCTGACGTGCTTACCTTCTTGTGTCGATGTCCTTCTGGACCTTCTGCAGTTTTCTAACAAGACAGTGGTAATCCTCTATGTATCATATTAATTCTTTCAGTTTCAGATTTCACCATTAGGCGTCTGGTAAAATAGCAGCTGTTTAATATAATTTTGCATTCATTTCAGAATAAAACATAAAATATTGTTGAACAGATAATTATTGTCATTTAGTAAAACACACACACACACACACACACACACACACACACACACACACACACACTTTTGCAAAAGTTAATTTTTCCTGGTGTCGAATCTTAGTGACTTTCGAACGTTAAAATGGTCAACTAGGACTTGGGACCCTGAACTTTTGTTATTGCATCAACTGCTCAAATCATTTTTTTATAAAAACAGGAATAATTTCGAGCCAAGCGAAATGTACAACTGGTAATTAGGCATAAGAACGTGAACTCACTGGGACATCTACTGTGATAAAGACTAGCTAAACTACCTGCAACTTTATTAAAAACAGATTAAGATACCAGCTACAACCAGTAAAAACTGATTTCTATAAAGGGTGTGCAGCCCTGTCTGAAATGTCAGCTCTGCAATTTTTGCAGGCATGCCTTAAAATTGTAACACTAAGGAGGTTGTTCCCTGGGTGGTTTAAATTAAGGTCAATCTCTACTTTAAAAAACTACAGATGAAACCTAGATAGTTTTACACAACCCAACAATAAAAAGAAACATAACAATGTTTATTCACACAAACTGAATCAAAAATCGAATACAAAACCTTACCCTTTTTAGGGCAAGTAGGATACCACATATATAATTAATTTTAGCAAAAATGACAGAATGAGAGAAATAAAATTTAAGGCATATTATTATTAAATTCTAGCCAATAAGATCACAAAGTTTACATACATTTTTTATATTAGTATTTGGAATCATTGCCCATAATACTGTATTACCTGTGTGTTCAAGCTTCCACACGTCTTTTTTCCACAATAGTTTGGTTATGAATTTTGTCTCATTCCTCTCGAACAGAACTGGTTGTAAACTGAGCCATGTTTTGAAGGTCCGTTTCTCTTAGCGGGTGCTCGACTAGCCTTGTTTAGTCTTTTGGCACCTCTAAATTTTTCAAAATGAACATGGCAATTGAAGATGGTCCACACCAAAACATTTGACTAGTATATTTGTCATACAGCCTACCTTTCTATCAACCAGTTTGTGATGCAGTTATAGTGGCTTTCGGGTCATTGTCCAGTTGGAAGACCTCATTCCGCCCAAGCATTTGACTTCCTGTGTTGAAATGTCTTGATATATGATTGCTTCATGTATAGACAACATAATCATGCTATCCTCATGATGCCATTCAATTTGGAGAATGTTTCAACCAGTTCTTCCCCTTGCTGCAGCTAAAAATCAGACCCCACAACATGTTTTTCTGCCTCACCCCCTTGTCACAGATTCCCAATTCACCCGACAGAGCTGGGTAAATCCTCTTTTGATTATGTTGCGTCCACTTACCACGACTAATCAAAGGATTAAGCGCCAGGGAGCGGAGGTTTCCCCACCCCTCGGTGCTTGCAGAGGCTGTGCTGGGAACAGAGCTGTGAAGTACAGCTCTGTTCTTAGCACAGCTGCAGCGCCGGGAGCTACAAAACCCGATGTCTGCAGCGATGCCAGAACGATGTCTCTGCGAGACTGAACGACCTTTAAATGCCCGCTTCCAAAAGCTTTACGGTGGTTTATTTAAGATGAGTATAGAGGCATGTAGAATTACCTAGTGTATTGTAAACTTTTGTACTTTGCAGAAAGGAAATTACAAAATATGAGCATAAATATTGTTTTCTCTCATTAGTTTCTGCCATTTTGCAAATATTAAATTTTGGTTCCAAAGTACCAAAAATCAGGTAAATCTTATATTCTGATATTCTATGTCAGATAGTTACAAAATACCTAATGCAGTATGTGATTCATTTTTATGTATAGTTGTATGTAAACTTTCAGGTATCACCTTTATATATACGTACATTATATAACAAAAATATAAACAAAAGTTATATTGGCAGACATACAAGCACCTTGCAGGCACTAATGGGGTGTTCAGATTTGGACAACGCTGAAATGGCCTGTGACACATTCCAATGTATTTTATTAAATAAGTGGATGAATAAAAGTGTCAGATCATTCAACACCAGTGGCGACATGTAGGAACTTGGTTTCTAGCTCGTCAGAAGTCTGGCGTCTTTTATCAGCCCTACATCTGCCAGCCCAATCGCTATTAAGTTATAAATATCACCCATGCCAAATATCGTGCACATTACAAAGCACCTGCTGACACATTGTAACGCGTCGTGAGATTCGGGGGGATAGTATTTGCGGCGGAGATCGGTAGGCTCACTAAGAACGATACGAATCTCCCGGGTCTTCAATTTATAGCTTTGTTATGGACCATGTTCAGGCACATGTTACTGCCAGAAACAGGTAAACCACTTTCATAAGTTGTTTTACCTGAGCCAGAATTGAGTGTATTATACGCAAGAATGCGCCTGATATATACTGACACGCAGTAAATCCTACTGATTATCGTCTGAACATCAGGTTGTTCCAGGAAGTCATCTTGATCAGTTTCCCTTTAATGCAATAGTGAAAACTATTGCATTGAGGTTCTTTACCGGGAGCCAGGATTACGTGCGGGCATACATCAGATTCAAGAAGGAGGCGGTTGTGAAGCTAATTAACCTATTGTGCTATGTGATGATCTTCCTACAAATCGTGAGCTAAAACATCATATAATTCTCTTGTGTTATTAACACAGTTTCTCATTTAGCATCGGAGAGGATTTTCCCAAGTTATTGTATTCCCTTTTTTCCTGTGTACTATACATTATAGGCTTTGGTTTGCTCCCTTGATGAAGCTTCTTATATGTGAAGGGGAAACGCGTTGGGATCTCGAATATGCCTTAACCCAATAATATGTTAATTACTGATCAATAAACATGTATTTTTGGAGTAAAATGTGGGTGATTAGTATTTTTTTAGATGAGGGGTGATATAGGGATTTATACGGTTAAGACTATCTGTTATCTTGCACACTGGGCCGTCCCTTTTGGTACCGATTAACATCTGTCTGATTATCTTGAGGGAGTATACTATGGATAGGAGAAAGGCGAATTGTAATCTAACTAAGTGGGGAATTACGGTTTAGACATTCAGGAAAACTTTCGGGTACTGAACGTAGTCGAATTTTTGGGGTACTTCGGGTGAGACTGAATGTGTGTCATTTGATTGGAAAAATGGCTTCGAAGCACAAGCGAGTACATGGGGCAAAGCAGCCTGGGGAATGACGAAGGGCAATAGCCAGCATTGACATGTGCTCAAGTAGATGAATCCAATCAGAGACCGGCGGGGATTCCTTATGACGAGTTTCACCTGTCACAATATAAACGTCCGGTCTCGACGCTGGGAGCTCACACTCCTCTTCACTGTACTGATCTAGGGAGTATGAGCTTGCAGCGGCTAATTTGAGAATACTGAAGGAAGCTGATATTTTTATGGTATTAGTCAGCAATTGTTTTGTGGGGGTTGTCTCAGCTTGTCCTCGAAGGACTGAGAGCTTCTCTTAACGTATCTAAATTTCTAAAATTTTTTTTTTGGGTAATAGGATTGAAATTCCAGTTGTGCGTTCCACGGCAGCGTGCATATATCATGTATAGAACCTATCTGCCACAGCACATTGAAAATCCAAAGGGGGATCTAAGCCATTTCCTTGGGATGTATTCATTTAATAGGAAACTAGGCGTTTGTTTACTAATACATATATGTAACCACTTCATTTTTGCTCTCAATTCCTTTGGCGCAATTTACAACCAGGGGTTTAATTAATGGTATGTTTTTTTCATCTGTGGATGAGACTCCCAAGAAACCGACATTATTCCACCGTCCAAAAATATATACAATTTCCTGTAATCCTAATACACAAGCAATGGTTAAGTGTACATATATTAAACTCTTGTTGTGTGGCGTAAAAACACCGCATTTGTAAACTACGCTACAAAGCTAGTAGTTTGGTCTGCGTTGTTTAGCGGCTCAATTTCTTGTGTATTCGCAATTTGAATCATTCCAAGAGGTTTTAACTAAGTATGATTTCCTATGCAGTTTGCACATCAGTATAAAGATTAAGCTTTCTTTGTTTTTTCAGTCAACGGTCTCACAGAGATAAAATTTTCAGTAGCATAATTCATATCCGAAGTGTTAATTAACCTTAATTAATCAATTCAGTTTAAAATAGCTTACATTTTGTTTTAAACACGGCAGCTGGAATAGCAGAGTCCAATTTTCCTGCACATTTGTGGAGTGTCAATTTTTTACATCCAATGGGTTACTTCCTCATAAGGGCCCTACTGTAGTGGGTTCAATTGGGATTCAAATTATCAGGTTGTGTTTAGTTATTAGTCATATATCAGAGTATCATCATCAAACAGTGTCTGCGTGACATTAGAACAAACAGTATGTCAGACAGAAGGAGAGGCAGGTTCTACGCCTGCAAGTGGCGAGAGGCACAAATATTCCTGGAGCAGTGCCCAGGTCGCAGCACAGCAAGGGGACGTCGCAGCAGGGGTCACGTCGTTAGGCCAGCAACTTTTGTCCTGCTGGCTACTAGCGGTCCGGTGCTTGGTCTGTACTAGCAACCCAAGGGTTCTTTGATTGGGTTGACTAGTCGATGCCACTTCCTCCCAGAAGACATCTGACAACCCTACAGCCAATAGTCCGGTGGTAACGGTCAAACACAACTCCGTTTTATGTTGGTTCATGGCCCGGGAGCGGGTTCAGCGGCCTTCCCCCCCCCGCCACCTGTTCCTCAACCTCGCCCTCTGAGCCCATCCGTTTTCTCCTCAGCCAAGGATCTACTATGTCGGTTCTGGGCTTCTAGCGCCACTATATAGCGATGGAAGAACAATTTTTGAAGTAGGGCATCATCAGCAACATTCGCAGCGAAGAATGGGGCCAATATCCCCTGCATCTTGCAAGAGGCGGCAAAGTATAGATTGTTGATAGTGGCATGGGAGGTCATGTTTGTGAGGGGTCAGCCTCTGCATACCAATTACCGGTGATGAGGGACAGCAGTGACTAAGAAACACAAATAGATGATGAAGTAGCCGACAGCACTTAGGAGCCGGGTGAGGCAAAGGGCTTCATCATAGTCAGGCAGAAGAGGGGTTCAGCTGCGCGTCAGTCAGCGGCGCAGGCCATCAAGTGGGGTTCATGTGAGTGCGGTGATTCAGCAGGGATAGCAGGCAGTGAGTGAGGGTCCGGTGAGCCAAGCGGTCCATATCGGGGTAAAAAACCCCTTCGCCGTCCAAGCAAGTAGTGCACAGGGTGCTCATGCGAGGCATCTGCGCTTGGCAGTAGTAACTGTCAGTGCGGACATGCGTTGGCGGTAAAATTCCGATTCTACTCGGCGTTTGTGCAGTTCTTGTGCTAAGACACCGGAGGAGCCGAATAGTAGGTGTTATGATGTAATATCAGTGAAGCTAAAGTGAATTTGCCTTTGGCCATAGGGAGCTTAATGTTGGCACCATCGGCCTCATTGGCTTTCAACACATGCGAGCGTCACATACCTTTTGGACTGGAGAAACGTGGCCTCATGATGTGTGGTCCATCCTGCCGCCGCAGCAACAGTCAGCAGCGCCCGAGTGGCACGTGCTCATGCCCATTGCAGTCCAGTCAAGGCTCCACATCCTCTGCAGAATGGGAGCGTGTTTTCTCTGGTTGTACTATCAAACTCCCGTTGTCCAGATACTCCTGCTCCCTCGCTACTCATGGCGATCCATGCAGTCGTTCAGGTCGATGTGATTTGCAAGAGACAATAGTATGTCCCGTCCGAACCATCCTAATTGTGCAGCAGCAGATCCGTTGCCCTCCTGTCCAAGATGGTATGGTACTGGGCAGTTCCCTCCCTTATCCAAAAGTGTGGTACACTGCACCGTTCAGAGAACTTAATGGCTTGTTGCCAAGATGGAGATTCCAAGCCATAATTTCTTTTCCAAAAAGGCAGTAACCAGCCCACTTCAATAACTATGGTAGAACAGAAGGTGGGCCGAGTCCTTTGAGCTTTATCGGCTTTGGGTTCAAGGTGGCATCGGGGAGCGAGCGGATCGTTCGTTAGGATGCTGAAAACTAGCGGTATGTGGGTGGGCGGCTATTAACATTTCTCTTTTTACGGCCCATCGGTGAAATGTGCTTCGGCCCAGGCATTGCACCAACAACGTGATGGAAGGGAGACGGCGCTTTCGCTCCTCCACTGTTTGTCAAACTGCTGACTCCTGTCGCCAATTCCCCGCCTCCTCCTCCTCCACCACATCTCGTCCTCCACAAGGTTACTGCTCGCATCATACCACCATGTGTAGGGGCACAGCGGTGTCACGCAGTTTCTACACCTGCTTGCCTCGGCGAACGAAGTCCACACAGGGGATTGGAACTGCTCCTGCGTCATGCAGTAAGAAATCTGATGTGTGGCCATCTCGTGCGCCAACTGCAAATCGGAATCCATTGGTGGACGGACAATGGGAAGTGATCATGTGTTTTGTCCCGCTGGGGCTGCATCCTGAGGGGGAGTGGTTCCATGCCCCTTGCCATGGCGCATGTTGTTTCAATCTGGATGTGAAAGTGATCTGAAGTTCTTCCACCGATCTTCAGAAATTCTTAAAATGGCCAGGAAACTGTGCATTGCACATCATCCTACATTTCCCTACAAAGCTCAGGAACACCCTCCTCAAGTTGGCAGCGAAAGGTGCAGCTCCCTCCCCCAACTTACACTCTGATATGCGGATGTGGTATCCACCCGCTGGAGAATTCCCGCCTGCACCTCGTGTGGATCCGACTGTATTAACAGAGTGCCCATTAACTATTTTTTTGAGTGATCCAGGCGGTACAGGAGTAACTCCCCTTGTGTAATTTTGAATGTCAGTCCAGTGTTAGCTCAAGGGCGTGGACTACCTGCCGTTTGTGTTGAGGTGCAATTCGAGAGGCCACGATTATATGTCAGGTCGTCCAGGACTACGGGATAATAACGATCATTCCAGCTGCTTCATTCCTGGAACAGATGCTTGAAAAATCTTCTGGGCAGGTGACTGGAGACTTGAGGCGACCAACAACTCGCTGCCACATGAGTCCGCTGGGACTGAAAATGGAGAGGAAGGAGGAGACATTGGAGCAGAAGCATGGCTGGTGAAATGAGTGGATTTTCACCCAGGTGACATAGGAGAGGATGTAGTAGGAGTGGCAGGCTGGAGAGGTTTAAGGAGATGATGAAGGACTAGGCAGATGACCCGCTAAGCACCGTGGGTCATTATACATTTGAATGGAGGCAGGGAGCCCCTCGAATCAGCTTGTCAGAAGGCCCGCAGCATGCTTATTTGCCTGGTATGACACCGAATAGTTCAGTCATCCGGCAAGGGTAGGACTTTCTGTTCTCTCCACGCCTAATGATGGTTAGCCCTCGCATACCAAACGTAGCGAGGACGCGCTTTCCAAAAAAAGTGGTAGCCTTTTTCCCAGCTATTTGAGGGGGAGGACAAACTCAAATACTATAGGGAAATCCTCCGTAGTCTGTTGGCCGCAGCCTATGTGCAGCGATCGTCCCTCCCTCTGACTTATCCTGACCAGAGGAAGTCTTCAGAGGTCACGTACACTGCCGCGGTTGCCGGGTAGATAGGTGGTGGGTTCGGAGCTGTACCAGCCTCCATCAGCAAGCAAACCTTAAGGTCTTGGAGTTCACTGATGAGTCGATCTTCCGTCACCCGCACTAGTAGAGGAGAGAGCAGGCAGCAGCATGGACCTGGAGCATAGCCTCTGAACCAACATGTGGGTGGCTCTACTTGGGGACCGGCACTCTGCACCCCAGTTAGAAGATCCGCTGGACTACTGGGCACCAAAGCGTGATGTAGTGGGCTGGTTCGCAACTTGCCCGAGTTTGCCATTGGAGAAGTGACCCTGCCCGGCCTGTAGTGTGGCATCAGAGCGGGTTGTTTTCAGTGCGTGCGGGGTCATTGTTTACCAGGCCAAGGAGAACCCGCTTGTTATCCACGGTAAATGTTGGAACGACTTGGACCCTTTTGGTCAGAGAGTAAATCAGTTCTTGGGATCTGCCATTATTTCCACACATCAATGCCTTAGGGGCGTCAGACTACATACAGCCATGACGCTCACCCAAACTGTGAGAAATGATTCTGGATTCAGACTACCTCCCTCAGCCACATTTCTGAGGTCCACGCACACGCCTGAAGCACCAACCATCTTTACCAGGAGGTACTGGTATTGCCCACCCAACCTCCACACTCTGTGTCATTGTGCCACGTGTCAGACCTCATGCAGCTGCTGTTGGCTCTGCTTCGTGACCTATCACACTGAGTACATTTAGTGCCACTACTGACACTCATGCAGCTTGGCTGTGTGGTAGAGCTGCCGGTTGACCTACAAACTGTTGTCATTGTCCCACTCCTAGATGGCCTATGTCCTGTTTTTGCGCACCTGCCATAATGTCATTGTGCCACTGTTCTGACCTCATGCTGCTCGCTGTGGTTGTGGCTGCTGTGACCTACACATTGTGACATTGTGTGCCCAAGTCAGACCTCATGCTGCTGCTGTGTCTGACTGCTGACCTCCACACTATGTCATATGTGCCACTCTGTGGCCTATTCCTTGTTTGTTGTCCATCCGGTCCAGAATGTCATTGTGCCACTGCCTGACCTCATGCTGCTGTCTGAGGCTGCTGCGTGACCTACACCTGTGTCATTTTGCCACTGTCTGACCTCATGCCTGCTGCTGGCCGTGACTACACACTGGTCATTGTGCCACTGTCTGACCTCAAGCTGCTGCTTGTGGCTGCTGTCCGTGAACCCTACAGCAACTGTGTCATTGTCCCACTCGTGGCCTATTCCTGTTTTTTGGCCACCTCCAAATGTCACAGTTGCCACCTTTGGTTACTGACCTCATGCTAGCTGTGGCTGCTGCCGTGACCCTACACACTGTGTCATTGAGCCACTTGTCCTGACACTCATCTGCTGTCCTGTGGGGGCTGTTTCTGCCGGTGACCTACACAAAGGTGTCATTGTGGCACAGTCTGACCTCATGCCGCTGTGCTGCCGTGACCTCCACACTGTGTCATTGTACCACACTGTGGGCCTATTCCTGTTTTTGCCACCTCCGATAATGGCTCATTGTGCCACTGTCCAGAACCTCCATGCTCTGTGCTAGCGCCGTCCACCTCCACACCTCTGTCACTAATGTTCCAGCTGAGCTCTCGGCTGTTTTTTTCCACTTTCATTCTGGAATGACTTTATCAGGCAACATTCCCCTCATGTTTTTTGGTCATTTTGCCATCTTAAGTACCCAGGGAAATTTATAGTGAAGCATTCTAAGAGCTGCGGCAGTCAAGTGAGCGTGTCATACTAAAACACCTACAAAGAAATAAAGACCAAACCAAGCTCCCTCTGCATATTTTAAAGCATGGCACAACGTTCTAACAAGCTCCCTGCAGGCCTCTGTGCAGCCTGGAAATATCATGTTTTTATAACGTGATTTTCTTCCCGAAGTAAATTCGGAACAAAGTTTATTTTTTTGCCGAGATAATCGTGGCGAAGTGAAACGACAACTAATTTCGGAAAATTCGACTAAACATGCTCTAAATATGGAATATGGGAATATAGGGATAGTATGAGACCCTGATGTCTCCCTATTTCCCTTTCTCTCTCCTGTAAAGAACCTACTGTGAGTAAGAACGCTGGACACACAGGATTACAAAGGATGTTGGATCGGAAAGTGACGACAAACCACAATAGTGGCATTGAGGATATTTTTATGCTGTTTTGCACTCTATATGCACCTTAATCTATGTACTGGACAACGATGCACTGATGAGTTTGTGTCAAACTGGAAAAAAAAATAGTATATGTTTTCAATAAGAATAAATAAAGGTTACATTTTATTCAGATCGTTATAAGCTCAGCCTGTGATATAGTTCTTTGAATCGATCTGTGGATATCAGTAGGAATTCTGTGATAATGAATGGACAAATGGCAGCATTTTAAAACCTCAGAGCACCACATGCCATTAATGACAGAGATGAACATTGACTATGAAGGTATGCAAGGGTGGACAGACAGACTACAGTGGAGCAGCGCACTGCTAAAATGAACCAGGGGCTACCTGACGTGTGTTTAAAACAGTGAACTCTACCAGCTATGGGTCACTAAAAGGCTTACATTTTCATGACAGTATTAGAATTGGACCTCCACTGAATGACAGAGTTGTCTTTTCTGATGAGTTTTCTGCTGCATTGAACAGATGGACGCTGGTGTTTCAGATGAGAAACATTAACCCCTTCCCGACATTGGGCGTATGCATACGCCCTAAGCGTTGGAAGTGATCATCCCGCAAATGGACGAAATGGTCATACGCCCTGGCGATCGCCGGGGTTTGCGAGGCGAGCCGCGCGCGATCTAGCGACATTTTTGGGGGAACCACGGTAAAATAACTCGCTTGCTTCATGCCTCAGTCACCCCGGACCAGAGTGAGCTCCGGCCGCGGGTGAAAAACGCATCATTACCGCATCCGTCATAGGCCTCAATAATGAAGGCGCAGGCAGGAGAGTGATTCCTCTGCCTACGAAACGTCGAGGCAAGCGCCAGAGAAGCCGCTCACGCAGTCACCTTTCGGCTCCACCCCAGATTCTTTACAGAAAGCATCCGGGTAGTCCTAGTTTACTCACCATGCCCACAATGCATTAAGGTGCAAAGGTGTCACATTGCCATGGCGACCTGTGCACAGCCTTAACGCTGTGGCACAGATTTCGCCTCTTTCAAACAGCAATCTAACGATGCTTTGTCCAGTGGGGATTTGCAGTTACAAATCGCCCCACTTGGTTGAGATGTAAAAACAAAAGTAAAACACGAACAGCAAAAAATAAAATTAAAATCACTGCCCTTTTTACCCCTTTACAAACTCCAATCATCCCCAAAAAAGATCAAAATAAAGTAACCCATAAATGGTATCGCCGTCATGCTGTAACGACCGTTATTCCCTATAATATCTGTCACGTTAATTATAACCTCGTATCTTGAGAACTGCCGTGATAGAAAGATCAAAAAACCAAGTCACAGAATTGAGATAGTTTTAGTTTGTATACATCCCTGCATGCCATAAAATGTGAATAAATAAAGCGAACAAAAACTTATATAAAATGCCAGAAGGTTTGTACCAATTCAAACGTCAGATCAACCCGCTATAAAAAAGAGTCCTTACACGTTCACTGTATACGGAAAAATAAAAAATTAGGCTCCAGAAGACAGCGATGCATAAATATTTATTTAACACAATAAAAAACATCTTTTATTAAAGTGCTGTTCCCAAATTTATAATAGAAAAAAACTATATAAATAGGGATCGCCGTAATCGTATCGACCTCATAAGTAAAGCTCTGTTAAAAAAAAAATAAAAATACTACAAGGATTTGCAGAATTTTCTTCACCCTGCCATCCAAAAAACGGAATTCAAAACTGATCAAAAAGTCTTGTCCCCCAAAAATGATACCAATAAAAATTTCAACTTCATACCCGCAAAAAACAAGCCATCCTGACACAGGCCCCGTACACAGAAAAATAAAAAAGTTATGGGGTCTCTCGAGGTTGGGGACTATTTGGCGATTGCAATAAATCGTGTATTTCGCTTTTTTTGTAATAAAAGTGTTTTTTATATTTTTGTGAAAAAGTGCATGTTAAATACCAGTAAAAAAGAAAAAGATACAAATTGGGTAACGCTGCGTAAATCGTATCGACCTCAAGTAATACTAACATGTTCCAGCTATACTGTACGTGACCGCTGGTAAAAAATAAAAAATAAAAAAACATACCAGGAATGTGGCATTTTGTTCTAAATTTGCCTCTACAAAAACCATTAATAAAAAGTGATCAAATGCCGGCAATATGCGCTGTCCCATTTATTGGTACTAATATTTAAAACGTCAACTCATTCCCACAAAAAACCAGAGCCCATAATTCAGCTGCGTTGCGTTAATTACAGGTAAACTGAAAAAATTGTTTTATGTGCTAACTTTAGAACAGGACAACATAAAAACGCAATTTTTTTTTTTAATAGACCTTATTTCTATTGTGTAAAAGAAATAAAACTATAAATAGAATATATAAAAAAATCTATATCATTGGCAATTGTAGACCGACCCCATATAAAGATAATCCAGGGCCTGACATTTATACTGCACAGCTAACGCTGTAAAATGAATGCCAAAAAAACATGGTGGAATTGCGTTTTCCCCTCATTTTTTTATAGCCCAATGCAAAAAAATAAAATTTGAACACCTGTGCACCCTAAATCACAATACACACAAGAAGAGATCTATGAGGCGTGCTGAATCCAAATGGGGCGGCTTTTCTGGAAGGTTTCACCTGTTTCTGGTTACTTGGGGGCTTTGTAAATGCCGATATGGCCCCACCAAAATCTTGCGTTCCAAAAGCCAAGTAAGCACTCCCTCCCTTATACGCCTGCCATGCGCCCAAACAGCAGTTTAACACCACATGTAGGGAATTGCCGAACATGGAAGAAATTGCGTAACAAAGTCTTGGGTCCCTTTTTTACTCAGGAACCTTAGTAAAAATTAAACATTTTCAGCTCATTTGCAGATTATTTGAAAAAAAAAGTATTTCATTTTCACAGCCTAACCTAAAAAAATTATTGTGAAACACCTGTGGGGATTCGATTATACTCACTTACACCCCTGATATATTCCTTTAAGGGTGCAGTTTCCCAAAAATGGGGTCCTTTAGGGGCATTATATTAAAGTTTTAGCACCTAGGGTGTCCGCAAAACCGAAATGGCCGCCTGAATAAAATCGTTAATGAAAATAGACCACCCAGAGTCCAGTAGGTGCCCCCCTATTCCTGGGGCTTGAGGTTGAGCCAAATAGGCAACTAGGGCCACATATTTGATATCTCTGAAAACGCCAAATCTGGGAAATCAAATATTAAGTTGCATTTCCCTAACACAGTTTACCGTAATCTTGTTAATAATGTATTAAAATTGAAAATCTCCAAAAAAGTGAAATTTTGAAATTTCACTTCCACTTTGCTTAATACCTGTTAAACAACCTAAAGGGTTAATAAACTTCCAAAATGCTGTTTTTGAAATACTTTAAGGGGTGTGTTTCTTAGATAGGTTCATTTATGGGGTATCGAACATAGAGGTCAATCAAAGTCCACGTTATAACTAGACGGGTCCCCTAAAAAATGTATATTTGCAAATTGTCTTGAAAATTTGATAAATATACTACTAAATTACTAAGCCCCCCATTGTCGTCAAAAAAAAAAGACATTTAAAAAAATGAAGCCAAACTACAGCGACATATGTAAGATGGCTAGTTATAAACTAATTTGAGTGAATATCTATCTTCTTACATTGCAGAAATTTTTGAAGTTTGAAATTGAATCATTTTTCAAATTTTTCACGATACTTTGTAATTTTTACAAATAAACAACTCATTTTTTTGGACCAAAAATTTCTTACTATCTTAAAGCACAATGTGTCACTAGAAAACAATCTGAATCACATGGATAGTGTTAAAGTGTCAAAAAAGTAATCTCACAAAAAGAGACATGACAGAATTTCAAAAATGGGGCTCTGTCAGAGAGGCCAAAACTGGCTCCGGCGGTAAGGGGTTAACAACGCCCTGCACAGGAACACAAGCTGGTGGTGGCAGCGATATGGTCTGGGAAATGTTTTTGTAGCATTCTTTGGGCCACTTATTTATGTGAAAGTCACTCTTGTCTGATTTGGGTATGAATGCATCCTTATAGATCATGTACACCCATACATGCTGATAGTCTTCCCTGGACCGGATAGGATCTTCCAGCAAAACAATGCAACATACATAACACAAGAAAATCCAACATTGTTTGGGAAGAGGAGCGATTGACCAAGACCTTCCCTATGTACACCTTGGTACCCTAATTCCCCAGATGGTTGTGCACTGCTCTTGGAATTCTATCCCAGCTGTGGGATACACTGCAGTCAGCATGGCTCCAGCCCGTCTAGCTGCTGCACACAGTCTGAATATTAGTAGTGGTCAGTAAAATAAGTAACTGCAACTTGTATGGATTAGTTTATGTGGAGTCTATACAGAATAGCTTTACCGTCGGATTTTCCGACTGGACACTGTGCTTCATAGATAGCAATGAAAAATCTGTGCTGTATTCTATACAACAGGGATTTTTTTGCCGTCAGTTTTAAAACCGGGATGGAATAGGCAACTTGTTCTGCACCATAAAACCGTCCGTTTCTGTCTGCAAGTCGGATATTTTGGACATCAATATGGAACATTGAGTCATTGTTAACACTAGTGCCTTACCTTTGGTTATTTAAATTAATACAAGTTAATGTGTAAGGAAACGGTCAGAGGAGCACACACACACAGACAAGTGGCCCTGACTCAGATCCCAGCCCCTTGACCCTGCCTTTTGGGGAACCCGACTCCTTAAATAGGGGCTGGCCCCGACCGTAAGACTGATAGCTTGCACTGTGATATAGTGCGACACAGACAGAAACAAACAGAGCACAGAACAATAAGCGTAGTCGGGCGGTCCAAAGTCCAGCAACAGTACGGGCAGCGAGGTCACATAGACCTAGACTAGAGGTAACACAGGGAGGCGGTCCGAAGTCTGCAACAGTAAGGGCAGTCGCGGTATCAGAGACGTGAGACAAGAGGATAACCGGGTCCAAAGCTGAAAAGGTCAGGAAGCACAGAAAACAACAGAAGCGCATAAGGCAAACTACAGGGCAGGGGAATAACCTATAGCAGGCAATGAGGGAAGGAAGTGGTGGCTATAAATAGGAAAGGGGAGGAAACAGAGCAGATGTGATTGGTGGAAGAAACACAAAACTAGAAGGCTAAACAAGGCTGTCAATCAAGTGAGGAACACTGGTTAACTGAAAGAGTGCTGAGGATTTCCTGGCCAACGGTTGTTGGCCAGGATCAAATACCCTACAGGTAAAGAAGGACCAGTTCACACTAGTGAATAAGAATACAAGTTATTACTTTAAAAACCATGGTTTTACGTCTACCGGACCGTGTCCGGCGACCAGAGCCAAAAGCAGGGGCTTGCCAGCACAATCATGACATAAGGTGTCTCTTGTGCGTTACTAGCAGCTTGTAGTTCTCTTTCCTTTGGCTCCTGACTCTCCAACTCCGTGACATAAAAGTGTCCAGAACCATACCAGCGAACCACTCCCTTTAGCAATCATCTGTGTATGTACGCCACTTGACCACTGCAATCCATGATTATCATTGCTTCATTGAATTTTTTTTTTTTTTTACTTTTTAAATGATTGTATATGCAGTCACCATTTTTAAAGCCTGGAATATCTCTTTTAAAAACATAAGCAGGTAATGAATAAATGAGAAAAGAAATGCTTGAGATAAAATCAGAAAGCTGGGAATGACTAGGTTTCTGTGTACACAGTGTACAGTAATAATAAATTGGTGTCACCTAAACCTTGTGTCCAAAGAAGCAGCTTGTTCTTACACACCTTAAGCTGTTTTCACCAGTTTCTGACCGGGCCGTTTACGATCCTTCCCTTCCTGACCAGGCACATTTTCCTTTTCTGTAGTACACATCAGTTTGAACACTATAACACTTTCTTGCACTTGGTTATTGTACAATTTTTTCCTCTTTTTTTCCATTATATGTTCGGCTTTACTTTTATGTAATTTTTACATTATGTTTTTCTTTTTTAATGAGGGGAAATAGTAAAAAAAAAAAAAAAAAAAATCGTTTTTCACTTGTATTATTTAATTGTTTTTTATTTGTTTTGTTTTTAGCAAAAGTGGCGCTAAAATAAGATTGTAATTGTGTTATTTTACCACCACGGACATTAATATATTGGTGATATAAAGTTTTAGCATCTTGGGAGACGGGACTAAGTTCTGGTTTTCAGGGCGACACGTCCCATTAGGGCTGCGCCATTTTTGGTGCATTTTGCGCCCAAAAAACTCGTGACGCCTTATTCTCTATATAAATGAACTGTAATACACCAAAACTAAGCGCATTATACACTAGGCATCACTAGGCATAAATATCTATTTAACATACTGGATATGCGTCTAGATCTGTAATTCAAGAATTGACATCAGCTCACTTTACATTAATTTAATGCGTCTAAAATCTGCCATGCTGTTGCCACTTTTCAGACATGTCGCCCTTAGGCTAGGTTCACACGGCTTAACTGCGGGACGTAATTACGCCCCGCAATTACGCCGGCCCATTGACTTGTATAACCAGCGGCGCGTATACGCCGCTGATAATTCACATGTCACTTATTTCCCCGCCCGGCGGATTTGCCTGAGCGAGGAGAGGATACTTAATCCATAGTTTTTTCTTTATGAGAACTGTGATTACACGTAATTAATGGGCCTTTTCAGCCCGTAATTTGCGCACTTCGGCCGCGTAATATGGACCGAATAAGCCCAATTTAAAGCCTGTGAACCATGGCCTTAGTGTTTATCATAATATTTTTATTTATGTTGTGTGTTTTTTTTGCTAACTTTCAAATTGGTGCCCCCCTAAAAGTGGAAAAACCCTTCGGGGGCTTTCATTTATCACTTTTTTTTTTTTTTTGGTGACTGCCCTGTATCTGGGGTTGGTATGTTAGTACTGACTGCAGAGCATCTCGGGCAGTTAACGAGCCCTGGCGGTCACAGGACTGCCGGTGCTAGGAGGCAGACAGGCTTCCTACCTGTCTGTGTATACAGCACTTCTTGAGTGCTGTATACACAGTGATTGAGAAGCCAGGGATAGTAATAAACCATCCTTTTCTTCTCAGTGGAGAGCCCATCCACGTAGCTGTACTTTTAGGCTATGGTCACACGGCTTAAATTGGGGCGCATTTTGCCACGTATTTTGCGGCGTAATGCGCTCTAATATACGAGCGA